>OZ034974.1:27112265-27119765 GCA_964030785.1 Siderastrea siderea
CCACTCTTTGTTGGCTGTGACGAAACAGGTACACTATGACATGATGTTACAAACACAATAGTTATTCCTAAGTAAAAATTGACTGGTGATTTACAATGTTGTTAAGGATGCCACAAATGCCCCAAACTTTAGCGCTGTCTCCAGTTATTAGGAACTATGGCATTAATTTAGGTGCTCCATTCAGGGCTTCCACCTCTCTCCATCAGAATCAGGCTTAAGCAGATTAAGCTTGCGGGGCCAGCCCTGTGTCAGGAACCTGTATTGTGTGCGTGTGTGTGGCGGGGGGGGGGGGGGGGGAGTGAGCTGCTGTAAATAATATCTACAAGTATCTACAAGGGATGTATGGATCCTCATCACTGTGTCTGAGTGATACATATGCTTTGGTAATCGACCAGTTAATAATGATTATTATTGACGAAGATAATGATTATTATTGATGAATGTCGATGTTGATTTCCACTGTGTTCATAGGAAAATTGTTTGAGAAGGAGTCAACATGGAGACCCACTGTTGATTTGCAAATTTACTTGTCAATTGTCAATTCCTGTTGGTTTATTTATAAATAACTGTTAGTTTTTAGAAGAGTTTGATGTGCTGCGCTCCCCTTCTGTGGTATTACAAACACCAAAAGCTATTTAAGAAACTCAAGGACACCAGTTATTTTAAAAGCTAACGAACATGGTTATGATTCAATAACAGTTCTACAATATTGGAAAACCATACCCACGCCAAAACAAAACAAAATGAACTGTATTTTAATGCGAAATGTGACATTGCCTTAGCTTCATGGTACTGAGTTATTTGAAAAATTACTGAGCCAAGATTAGTGTTAATACCCTAATACTGATACTCTAGCTAGATAGCAACAGTCTTAAGCTGCTATATTTGCTGAATCAGCAAGTGACATGGTTAGTAGCATGCGAGCCGAAGTCAGTTTAAATGCCGTTTTTAAAGTAAAGCGTATATAGATTCTAATTGCAGGATAACACCACAGTGAAATAAATGTCTCTTCTGGCCTGGAAGTACATTGCGTACGGCCATATTATCAACAAAACGATTTCGTCATTGGCTTTTCTCTACGCTCTGTAAAAACACTTTTGTTTGCTGCAGAAACCACTGAAACTAAGGCCAGGCTGGGAATAAACTCTGGGAACTCGTTCTTAAATCGACATGAATCGAAAATCCAGCGCACTCTCTATAAGAACGACGACATTCTTGCGGTATTAAAACATCAAAACAATCGGCACTTTCGGTTCTCCTTAGGTTGATGGAAAAAGTAAGCTGTTTATGTGAACACAAGGGCTTTGATGTTCTTAATAAACCCTGGAAGAACTCAGCAAGGAAATCTCACAACTGAGGTGCTTCTATTGATGTATAGTCAGGATAAATCATGGACTTTGAGATCAACATCCTCACCAAAGTACGAAAGGAGAGAAGACATCGCGAATGTTCGTCGTTGTCTGGTTTGAAAAGACCTAAAACAGCTCTATTTTTTCTCCTATTTGTTCTTTCTCGCTATAGGTCTTGAAAGTTTCGAAGAGATCCCCGAAAGTGCGGAACAATTTCAACATTTTGCGGCGATTGGTAACAAGAACACTGCGTTCGCGGGAACGCAATCAAGTCAACTGACGTCACTATGCGGTAAATTCGGTCCCAGTCCCTGGGACAGTTTTGAAGTGAAAAATAGGGTCTTTTGGCCGCGAAAAAAAAGGTTTTTAAAAATTTTAGACAGGTTTTAAGTTTAGAATCGTTTTTTATACACATCGGACTCTCGAAAACCGAAGAAAAAAATTTCGTGTCATATACACTTTAATCAACTTTAAGTTTGTTTGTTGTTTGATGTACATTAGATCCTAATGTTTGCTATTCTCAGTAATGCTAGGAGCTCAATTTTTCCTCAAATTTTATCATATTCTCTCAGTTTCCTAGCAATTTCTTCCACGCTAATCTAAGACCATGCGAAGCTTGGAATTCCTTGGAATTCCTAGCTTCATTTTGTAAGAGCTTGCAACATCCTCAATGGTGCTCAAAGATTGTTGTGGATCTTGAAAGAACCAAAAAGAACTTTGAGAGATTTTTGAAGATCTTTTTTAATCTTGCAAGAACTTGATGACCTTTTGAAGATCCTGGCAAGATATTGTAGAGAAATTTGAAGATATTGGGAAGAATTTTGAAGATCAAAAAAGATATTGGCAAGAATTTTGAAGATCCTTAAAGATCTTGATAAGAACATTGAATATCTTGACAAGAATTTTGAAGATCTTGACAAGAATTTTGATGATCCTTAAAGTTCTTGGCAAGAACATTGAAGATCTTGACAAGAATTTTGAAGATCCTTAAAAATCTTGGGAAGAACATCAAAGATCTGGACAAGAATTTTGAAGATCCTTAAAGATCTTGGCAAGAACATTGAAGATCTTGACAAGAACCTTGAAGATCTTGGCAAGAACTTTGAAGACCTTGAGAGGAATTTTGACGATCCTTAAAGATCTTGGCAAGAATTTTGAAGATCCTTGAAGATCTTTGCAAGAACTTTGAATATCCTTGTAGATCTTGGCAAGAATTTTGAAGATCCTTGAAGATCCTTGAAGATTTTATAAAGATCTTTGTCAAGATCCTCAGAAGGATCCTCAAAGGTCCTTATGGAGATCTTTAAGGATCCTTGAAGATCCTTCAAAGATTTTCACCAGGGGTCCGTGGGGCTGGATATTAACTTGTGTGGCATAATAATTATTATACTGAGAGAACCATTATTCACCTTAATGTCTGTGACATTTAACATTTATTCCATGAGCATGTATGTACTGGGTATAGGGTGGTAAGTAACCAACAAGGTGCATAGCACAAAGTTGATAAAAATCACCTCATATCCTGAATGAGCACAACAGAATTAATAATATTCCTTTATTAAATCTCAACTTTAGTTATCTTTTCTGAATTATGGGTGGCTGTATTTTGGACAAGCTTCTAGCTTTTACTTGGACGATATGCTATTTTGAATGCCATGGTACTTGGCATGCAGTTTCCATGCATGCAGCAAAATCAAATTGAAGGTGCCAGTGCATGAAGGGACATGTTGAAATTTGTGTTGCATGAGCTCAAAAAGCACCAGCCAGTCACACCAAAGGGTGTCACATGTTGTTCCAAAAATGTAAGCACCTTTCGATTTCCTCTCTGCTAATGTTCCTGCTACAGTACATGCCTTTAGCATAAAAATTGCAGTGTCGTACTGCTGTGTGTCTCTGTGACATGTCCCTGCAACATGTCCCCTCATACCCTGGCATCTACTGTATACAAAAGGAAGGAATTCAATGCCTGAAATTGAGAATTTAGTGTATTACTACTACGTGTATAGGGTCTCCACTGTGAGTCTGTCATGGATAAATTACTTTTTAGCATTTAGGCATACATTGGACATTAGGTTGGGATGAAAGTTCATAAATCTGGTGACCATTTTAGAACTGTTGATTGCAATGAAAAACTCCCATATGCAAACTCCCTTGAAAACAGGACTTTGAGAAATGCACACACTTCCACCTTATGCCACTAGAATAAAAATGCTATGGTGTCAAGACCTGGAGTCGTTCCTATTCAAATAATATCAAATCTGATCATGTTAGTACACATCACTATCTTTGCTTAAAAAAAATCAAGAAATCTCATAAAGCGTTAAAGAACTCATTAATTGGCAAATTATGCATGTTTCATTTCATGTTTACTCCGCTTTGACAAGTGATTAAAGAAAAATTTAGGCTTCCATTGTATTCAAGTTTATGTGTACACGTATCTGAGTGAAACGCGTTTTAACTGAACTGTTGGTTAGCGTGTAGGCATTATGAAATCACTTCCAACTAATCACCAATGATTCATGTAGATGCATGGAGATACACGTACGTGCTTACATGTGAAATGCCTACTCCTCAAATTATTCGGATTTGCGAAGTTCTGATAGTGGTATGTCGACTACTTCTTGGTCGGTAAACGTTTGTTTTACTACGCCGGGCTTATCACACTTTGATGTGAAAAGTGTAAGTCACAGAATGCCACATGTGTGAACAATGGATTTCGTTCTTACTTGATACCACTGTCCCGCTTGGAGTCAATTTCACAAAGGCCGTTTTTGATTATGATTTGCAACGTGCAAATTTGCACAGTGTAAGCGTCGCTTACACTGTGTGTTAAAGCTTGTTACACTCATTTGGCAGAATGTCACAAAAAAAGGAACTTTAAGCCCTCCATAGAAAACTAAATGTACATGAAATGTTAGTCATACCAGCTACGTATTATGAGGAATTAGGTTACATGTACTCACCGGCCTTGAAATCAATCGATCAGTCCGTTGGCAATTCAGTCTGTTCATACTTGAATCGAGCAATCATCAACCATCTTTACAATCATCTTCTAACAGAGCACGTTCTGAGTTGAGCCTTGCTAATCGTAAGCGAAAATAATCTAAAGAATAGCGTAATAAACCACTTTCACGTACGATAACCAGCTCTACTCGACACAAACCCATTTTATTTGAAACTCACCGCCAATCTCGTACCCAGAGTCCACTGGCTTTTTGGTCAGCGGGAGGGCGCCAGTAGAGACTCTGGGCGCTTTCCATTCGACCAAAATTTCCGGTTGGCACTTCCAAAATTCCCACGTGCCAAATGGAACGGTATTTTCCACCAGGCTCGTTCCATTCCCGCTCGGGACAAATTCAAAATGGCAGAGTTGAGGACGTTCTTGTTTCTTTCCGAGTTTTTTGACGACTTCGAGTTTGCAGACGATATCCTGGAGGACGACGATGACGCGGTTATGTTAAAGAAAGCGAGATTTTTTTTAGATACAACCACGTTTGAGATAGCAAGCTTCAACATGTTTACAATGGCGGGAATCCTGACACGACGATGCAAGGTGTTAAAAGTTTATTGTTCAAGTCGTTCTGGTTAGTTTTCAACTTACTGATGGGAGCATCTGGAGGTGCAATGTTGCCGTTGTCTCAACACAGGGGTGCCTCAAAAAGAACTCAAAATCATCGCTGGTAAAGAAGCACACGCTGCATTGGTAAAGATCGCCTGAAGCCCCCGCCATCTTTCACTCAGAAATCACGGCTGGAGAAACTGGGACTGAGCATCTAGCGAAATGGAATGCCCAATGGAACAGAAAATTCCCGGAATTTCCAAATTTACGGGAAAAGCGACAACCTCGAGAGGTTGACCAAAATTTTCGAAATGAATTTTGCGAAAATCTCCGTTGCATTTGATTCTGGACCGGAATTTCCAGAATTTTTGGTTGAATGGAAAGCGCCCTCTGGGATAATGGAATTTTTTATCCCAGAAAACGTGGGATTCCGGTTTTAGTGCGCATGCTTAAGTTCAAAACGGAAGTCAAATGTCCCAAAATGGCAGCCATGTAATCCGTACAGCAGAAGGCAGCTCTAGGCACAGTTGATTCTTACACACGATTGAAGGCAGTTGAATATTTTTGAATAAGAGGAGTAGAATGAAAGATAGAGCGTCTGGCGCCGTCTCTGGTAACGTCTCTGGAGCCTTCGGTGAGTGTCTTTCTTTAATACTTTGGTATCAGAAAATTATAAATACGCATTGAGTTCCACATCTTAATTATCCTGCTTTATCTTCCAAATCTTTCATATCTTATTTACAATCCCAATATGTATGGATAGTAAAATCGTTGGACGTTACTTTGGTCATCGAAGTATTTTAGGCTTTACATCAGATTTTCGTATTACCATTGTAGAGTTCTATTTTTTTTTTCTAGATTTTGGTATGGAATTCGAATATTCGTTTGACCATTTTCTTGCTCATAAAAATAAGTAATAAATTACTTGAAAATTTCAGCGACAAATTTATCCCGTTTACTTACAAAGGCACGGAGCGTGCGGTCCGAGAATGAGAGTTTTCCCTTGCACCAGCACAGCTTAGTCTGGAATAGGGTATCGAGTCAGATCAGAGAGTCTTTGTCTAGGATATTTCAGGTCACATTTTTTTCTTTAAATCAATATTTATACAGGAAGCATCCATTTAGCTTTATTTCTAGTTTAAAACAGAGTTCTGACTAAATTGACAAAAGGGTATCAGTTGTCGGGAGATTAGGGTGGGACTTGGCAAATCTGGGATAGGGTGGGGATTTTTAGTGTCCAGTCTAGAAGAGGACTGAACAATGCAGCCGAACGTGGAATAGGCTAAGGGTCTCGGAGTACCAGCGGCTCATCCCCACCCAAGAATTTTACATAATGTAACTACCCTCACCCCCCATTACAGGCCGTGCGACCGAAACAGGTTTCTTCTTTACAACTTTAATGCGGTCAAAACCGGGAGAAGTGTCTCCAACAATCGGCCCGACAATCATATTTGAGTCTGCCTCACACACCGTGTCATTTTCGTAATCCTAAAGCTAGAATTGTTGACCATTCAAAGTCCCAGGTTATTATGTCGTCCCCTTAAAAACTTGACGCTGTAGGTACATGCCAAGAGAGGCAATGGCATTCTAGACTCATTGATAAGAAGCTGACTCTCCGTGCCCATGAAAATCCAGTAAGAATTGAATTGACATAGGATGCCTATGTAAGGTAAAAACATGGCTAATAATTTGTAATCGCATACCCGATCAACCCGTGCAATCCTGTTTCATCAGCTAGGGTCTTGAAACACAGAAAAAGAGTTATTAAATCGTTCGGCATACGGTCAATTGCTGTCCTCCCAGGTGTGGAATCTCGATGTAACACCTCAACTGGTATTTAGAAAACTTACATCCGACGCTTGGTCTAATACCTAGTATAGTGTAATAATTACCCTGACCCCTGGGGCGGGGGATGTACATGCGCTCAGATATGTTAGTGACGGGGTACGAATAAGGGTCATATTTTACACCCAAAGTTCCATTAAGCTAAAAATGGACACCAAAAAGTCCACCAACGTGGTATTTAACAAACGTACGTAAATGATGGAACATGACCTCTCTTAAATAAACCGCTAAAACATGACAGGCCCGAAAACAGGAAGTCTCTTTGACAATTCAGAAATATCTCTACACAAATAAGTACACCAGAAAACCTAAATCGCTAATTTCCAACCCGAAATGACCAGCTCCAAAGGTATATTTGCCTTCATTTGCCTCCATTATTTCTTTTTTATTAATCCTTTTTTTTGGCAGATTGAGGAGTTGGGAGGGGGCAGAGGTGGTGGGGGGGGGGGGGGGGAATCCATGCATGCGTACCCGGAAATTATGGGACGCATGGAGCACCACCCAGAGTTAAGTCTCTAGGTTAGGGTGCAGTTATAGGCGTCCTGGCAACAGGACTAATGCTTCCTATGAAAAAAAATCGCAATACTCACATATTTCAACGTCTGTTTCATCGTTTGTCCTTTCTCCGTGAAGTTTGCAAGCGGCTCCTTTTTATAAGATTAATTTGCACTTTGATGGTGGGAGGAAACGCGAATACAAAGACTTTTCACTGACAAACCAATTCTCATATCCAATTAGACTCGTTCA
>OZ034974.1:28487265-28639765 GCA_964030785.1 Siderastrea siderea
TCGAGGAGTGGAGTTCCGTTTGTCTTCTTGAAGGAAGTTGTGGGTTAGAAATGCATTCAGAGTGGAGGACATAGAATTATTCTTGGAGAATGAACTACTTCGGCCGTTTGGTTTCAAACGTTCGCGGATTTTACAGCGAGATAAACTCTGCAACTCTCACAGGCGCCATAGATGTAGTGGTTGTGCGGCGCGAAGATGGTTCTTTCGTCGGCTCGCCGTTCCACGTTAGATTTGGAAAGCTTGGTGTGCTTCGCAGTCGAGAAAAGATCGTAAGTTGCAGTATTTACCTTGGATACTTCAGCGTAACCTTATTTCATTTAGATTCAGGTGAAACACTCTTAATTATCCCTAGGATCGCAATACACGCGGTCAATATTGCTGACATAACATAACCAGATAAGCTCTTTGATTCGAAAGTTTCTGTGTTTTTTAAACACGTCTGGTTTGCAAATTCTTCTTTTCGGATGCTTTTCATTGGTTTATGGTTGTTCTGAAGGAATACTTGTATTGTTTTCTTTAGAGAGCTCAATTCATGATGCAGAACGAAAGAGTTTTTTGGCTTACAATGGCGTCACTGTCTTTATTTGTCGTTTCCCTCAATTCAAGCTGTCTGTTCGGAAGGTTTCTTTCTAAATATCTAACTAAACGTGTTTCTGTTACATAATTGCGCTATTTTGTGTATACCTGTATAAGAATTGAGTTCATGTAACACCTCAATGTAGTTATTCAGAATGAATGAATTTGTAATTCTAACATCGACCGCACTTGTCGGAATCGAGGATGTAAATTTCAATTCATTCATTCACCGAAAGAAGATATTTTCTTTGCGTAGATCGAAGTTTACTCTTTATTTGGTTTCACATCCCAGCTTTAACAAGAAAGACGTAGACAAACATTGGTCAAAACAAATAACTGTAGAAAGGTGGCTATTACCTGTTCCAAACTGAAGCCAAACCAAGCTATTAAAACTTTAATTTGAAAATACACGACATTTCATGCAAATGATTGAACTGAGAATCGCATGATTCAATCCTGACAGTCACTTCTAATCCGTGAAATGTTGTGCTTGCTTTTGGTAGGTTCACTTTTGTTTTGTTTGTTTTGTTGCACAGTCCTTTAAATCCATTGGTTATTTAAATGACACCACCTCATACACACCCCCAGCAGTTGTATTGTTTTGCTGAGACAAAAATATCTTTGGAATGTTTAAAGAAATCAATTGCCCATGTAATTAAACAAAACAACAGAATGCAAACTTATGCTTTGTCTTTGTTGGTCTGAGAATATACATCATGTGACAGAGCTAGATATCAAATATGCATGGTTAGGCAATTGTGGTAAAATGTTTGTCAACGTTTTAAAACTATTCGGTCTGTTATATCACTACTTTGTTTATTCAACATGCTATTCACAATATTATTTTCCTTTAATATACCATGCAGCCAGTGCTTTATTCCACTGTCTGTATTGTGAAGCAACTAGGGGTATTATAATGCTCCTTCTCATATGTCGGAAACTGGTCCTTTGGAGATTACTCACATCATTTATTTGCCAGTAACACTATTTACTAGCTAAACTGCAAACAGACTCTGTCATTCAAACTTTTGGATTTTTTAACTGAGTTGATAAGGTAAATTGGCCACCATGCAGCCAGAGCTTCACTGGACCTTTGGAGATTACTCACACTATTTTTTGCCAGAAACACTATTTAAAAACTGCAAACAGACTCTGTCTTTCAAAATTTTGGATTTGTTAACTGAGTTGATGAGGTAAATTGGCCACCGTAAAGAGATTGAAAGCTGACAATTCAAGCGTTAACCCTTCATCAGAGCAAAGGGTTGCTCTGATGAAGCGTTGATGTTCAAAACCTCAGCTTTCAATCTCTCCACCAACGCAGCACCACAGTTTCTTTAGAAACTAACCCCCTTGGTTGAGACTCTGTCATTGACAGGAATAGGGAAAAAAGAATGGAACCGGAGGACAAAAGTAGCATTTATAAGATAGAGGCAAGCAGGAGAAATGGGCAAACGTTGAGCAATTTTATATAATAACGTAATATAACTGTTTTTTAAAAAAAGTTCAAATGGACTGGAGATGCCAAGAAAGGAGATGGTAATAAGAGTTACAGGTATAGGAAGTGAAATGTTCAGACCCCCTACTCCCTACTATCCTGGATGGTAATACAGTAAGCAATGTTATGCACTCATCATTGCAAAATCAATTATTGATGACCAGTGATCACACTATATTTACATCTTCTGCCACAGAATCAGGGCAAAAATTGAATCATCAATATTTAAAATACTAATTGCGCTGAGTTTGATTACTCGTTGCAGCAAACAAAATTGCTGAAAAACAATAAATTGCCACTTGGCTGCAGTTGTGAGAACACCTGCCAATCTCTCCAACATTACAAGTTGATGAAACTGCACAGTGTACTGCCAGCTTTAGGTCATATAAATAAAGCATTCTGTCTTTTTTATTGCAGGTGGACATAGAAATCAATGGCGAACCAGTTGAGTTGCAGATGAAACTTGGCGATGCTGGCGAGGCCTTCTTTGTTGAAGAAGTAGAGAATGATTTGTCAGACAGTCTTTGTACCTCTCCCCTTCGACCATCTTCAGAGAGACTTGACATCAAAAAAGACCATGATGCATCACATGAGGTAAACTTCAGGCAATTAATTCCTCTTATTATCCAACTGTATCAGTTATTGTACAGAAAGTGCACAAAACAAGTACAAATATCCCACATTATTATATGGCAAGCAATTCTTCAGTCTAAATCGAGTGTTCTGATTGGTTAGTTTTCGGTCGGGATTTTACAGTACGGACCATTACCATGGAAACGGTCCTTTTTGGATATTTTTTTTTTCGTGCTACCGCTCCGGCAAAATTCAAACTGTGAAAACGCAAGAAGATAAAAAAGGAAAGGTTTGGAGCTGGTTCAAACAAATGAACGAGGTAATCACGTCTGTTTAGAAAAAGCGCTCTTCAATTAACTTCACCGACTGCGCCAACGTTCTTCAGTGACAGTGTGTGTTTATTGGTTTTTTGTACGGCTATAGACTGTAAGCTGTAAAGACCCGAGTACATCAGCCAAGACTTAAACAATAATTATTAAAATTTAGCATTAACAAAAGAGTATGTTTCTCACAAGAAAACCTCACGGCGACAAAAAATGAAAACTGCAAAACAACTAGCAAAAGGTTTTCATCGGCAACTGTAAATCGAAAGAAACGATCACGTTCTTGTCTAGTTTAATATTCGCCATCGCTTCAGTCAGCACTGTCCACAAGAACAAATTAAAGCTACACGTACATGCATTAAACTAACAGTGTACCTTGATTCCTCAGCGAGATTTTTGCTCTTGTAGTGCACGTCCTTGAAAATAATCTTAGCTTGTTCACAAGTCCGCTTTTGCTGTAGCTCGCGCTAAAAACAACTTTGTTAGGTGCGACGAAAATTTGCTCTCAGCATCCACAAAGTCCTCCATAAAGCCACTGAAGCAAACAACTTGCAGTATTTGATGGAGAGATAATTTCCACTGTCTTTTTTTAAGTTCGAGTGTTCCTTTGTTCACATTACAGACTAACACGCTGCCACAATTTCCAGAGTTTGAGAAGCACGTTTGTGATCCAGTTTTATCGCGGCCTTTTCAATATTCTTCTTTTTCCCGAATTGTCTCTGCCCATAACGAAGAAGTATTTTCAAATAAAACTTTCTTGTGTTGTAGAGGACGACGAAAAACTGACATGTATAATAGAAGTAGAGCAGTTTTCATTCAAGAGCCACGCAAGTTTTTGCGGATCGACAGCAACGATCATCAAACTGATTCGAAAGCCAGTTAAAATCGCTGGCTTCTTTCCTTGACACCGCGCCAGAAATTGACTTGAATGAACTACCGGAAGTGTTCTTTCGTACGAAAAATGATGCCATATAATAAACTACTTACTAACTTCACTTGCTGGCCCTCAGTCGCTTTTGTACGGACCTCGCTGCGCTCGGTCCGTACTGCCACGACCTCGGGCCAATATTCCCCAGTACAGCCCTCGTGTTCAGTTAGTAAGAGGTTAATATTGTACAGTCGGTTATTGTGCAGTACCGTGCCCATGCTCATCCTGTTACACTTGTAGTTTTCTTTCAAGTTATTGAAAAAGGTTAAGTTAGATAATAAATCCCTTATTAGATGTGTCGGTGTGAAGTATCCCCGTATATTTTTACTTGTTGTTTGTAATTTGACTCGCCCTGTGAGCTTGCCAAAATACAGGACAACTCGTAAAAATATATGGCAATACTTTACACCAAAACATCTAATAAGATTTAGTATAAATCTAATAGCGTTCTATCATAAATGCTGCAATCTGATTGGCTATCCTACTCGCTATCTATTCTGTGATAGATAGTGAGTAGTGAAACAGTGAGTGGCAGTGCAGTCTTTTACTTCAAAATAACAATGCAATTAAGTAAAACTTTTCACTTTCGTGGTATATTAATCGAGATTTATACTAAAACAATTAGATTATTCGCTCTTGATTTCTAGGCGTCATAGTTGATTCGGCCTTCGGCCTCATCAACTATCATGCGATAGAAATCTTGAGCTCATAATCTAATTGTTAAATATGTATTTATTAACACCCTGGGGGGGATGACTCAGCAAAGAAAGCATAGGGACAGGGAGGGATGGGTGGTGTCTCTCAATCCATAGCTTCAGCTCTAACGCTTTAGGTACTGTATGTTTATGTGAATTTGCTCAGATATATGAATTAAGCCATAAATGCTGCAGACATTAGAGTAAGATGAATGAAATGATCATTTAATGATCTTGCCCATAATATTGTCAAATGTACAGTGTTCAATCTAGGCCGCGTCTTTGCATCTTTGATGCGGTAAATTATATCCTGGCACTAAATGAAATTATCGTCATGTTATACTGATGCAAAAAAAAAAAAGAAAAAACAAGTTACTTCACATAGAAGTACTTACAAAGTAGCGGGCCTTCGGCAATAAATAAAAGTAAAAACGCGAGCTTACGAGTACTTTTTGTGTCAGGCACTCCATGCAATTACAAGAGAGACAAGAGCCCGCATTTCAACGTTTTGCAAGTGTTGCTTGAGCCATCGATGTTTTTCACGGTTTGGTTTTTCTTGTTCGTAAAATTAACATGAAACGACAAAGCTAACATTTTTTATCGAAAAGAGAACAGCCATTGAACCTCCTGAGAATGATGAAGAAGGACCGGAGAAGGATAGTGAAAGATTGGAAGAGAGTTCGATAAGTATCACTACAAGTCAACTTCACGAGCCAACAGCTTCAGCAACAATCACAACTGTTCATGACCCAGACCATTTTTAAAATGACCCAATTTAAAATGACATGTGGGACATGTGACCCACTTTGACTAATTTCTAGATCGAACACTGAATGTAATTTAGTCAATTTTAATTCAGTTGCACAGATTTGAGAGTACATTTATTTTGTTGTGTTTTGTCTGTTTAGGAGAGTGATAGTAACACAACAATCAGCATAGAAAATAGTGCTGCTAAACAGTCTGAAAATGTAGAAGAGGAAACGAATGCAACACCTATTGTAGAGAAAGATCTGAAAACAAGTACTGAGCAAGAGAAAGGAGGATCAACCTCACTGGAAGCTGCTGCGAATGATAGTGGCACAGATGAAAAGATTGTTGATCACACTGTTGACATAGAGAGTGGAAAAACTAAAGATGGAAATCACAGTGATCCCGAGACAGGGGAACTTGAGGAGTCACTTTTATCTTCTATCAAGGAACCGAGTTTGGATGTTACTGACAACAGAAAGATTTCTGTTGAAGTTTTGTCGGAGATTGAAAGCTCCTCAGAGGTGGGTAAACTAAAGGTTGTGGGGGCGCAGTGGTGTAGTGGTAAACACGTTGAACTACAGATCTGAAGGTCCGTCCAGTCCCTGTCATCTTGTTGTTTCCTTAGACAAGAAACTTTATCCCGCATTGTTTTTTGACCACCCAGGTGTATAAATGGGTACGGCGACATAATGCTGGCGGTAATCCTGCGATGGTCTAGCATCCCATCCAGGGGGGGGGGGAGTAGCAATACTATCAGTTGCATCTTGCTACAGAATCCGGGCTAAGCTCTGGCACGTGTGAGCCTAATGGCTCATGTGCGACTTTACCTTTTTTACATACAAAAGGGGACATGTCTCTGGGATGAATTGACCTTAACGTTAACTTCAGGAGTGATCAGAAGACCGATGGATTGAAAGAGTTTTGTTAATTTCAGGTAACAGTAGGAAGTAGTGCATCAAAGTCACAAAGTGTCCCTATTCCAGCTCGACGCAAGATTGATTCACAAGATTGCCTTTCAGACAGTGAAACAATGGTATGCAATTAGATTATCCCTTGTTTGCATTGTTAACAATAACTGGAAGAGCATCTGCTTTGTAGAGGCCTTGTTACAGCTTACAGTTCCGTTGGGGGCCAAGACTGTCTTGCGTAGGGTGTTTCTGTATTTCGGGTGTTTCCGCATTTCTCTGCTTTGTAGAGGCCTTGTCACAGCAGTTTACTATGGGGCCAAGTCTTACATAGGGTGTGTCCATATTTCGGTAGCTAATTAAACAATAGGCCACTGCTTGTCTGATCCCTCCCCTACACCATTCTGGTGTGGTTGAGCCTGCCAGGGAAATTTTCCTCACCTGGTATAGCTTCTGGGATCTCAGAGACACTCAGGCTACTCCACCATTACAAGGTCATAGCCTCACATGAACCCTCAATCACCTGCTTTTCCAGACATTCAAGGGTTAATGTTATCAATACAAATGTCTTTGGAGACATGGAAGACTAGTGGATAGTACATTGGACTTTTTGGATTTTTTATCTAGAGGGCATTTTGTTCAAGTCCATCTGCCATTCTTTTTTTTTCCTCAGACAAGGAAAAGCTATTTGGTAGACCTAACAAAACATGGAGGGTAATCCTATGATAGAACAGCATCCCACTAGTGGGGCAGGGGTACCATGTAATTATACTTATAGTATGTAGTTGCTTCGAAGTACAGAAACAGGATTGAGCTGTACTGGTTGTGTGGGCCACCTTTGGTGTGAGTGCAACTTTACTTACCCTTCATACTCTCTTAATTTGTTTGAAATTTAATTCTTTCTGTTTGTTATTGTTTTATACAGTGGCGAGATTCAAGTTCTCCATCAATTCCTAGTAGCAGCTTTAACAGAGAGTTCTATCCACTCTCCGACCTGGATTCACCCATTGGCACACCACCGACTCATAGGTAAGGGATCCGAATTTTACTGTTATAAAAAGTTAAATAAAACTTCTTTATCATTGCTATACTTTTCTCATAACTTCTGTGTGGAGAACTAACTTGTGGACACTATTCCCAGTTAGACACTTTATCCCACTTTGTCTATCTCCAGGTAGGTGTATGTATTTATAGCCAATTTCATTGCTGTGGGGAGACCCAGGTTTTGCTGCCTACAATTCACCCATCGTGATTCACAATAAGTGCAGGAAGTTTGCTGAAATTCTGATTCTTTGTGATTGTTGCTACCGTACCAGAAAATTACCTCTAGTGCTTGTCAATAAAGAAATTTACTCTTGCAGGACTTGGGTGTTAAAGCTTGATATAGTTTTAGATTTACTTACCTGGGGGGGGGGGGGGGGGGGGGTAAAAAATTTCTGATGTAGAGGGGGTCATTATATTTTGCAGGTAATACTCATCAAATCCCACCAGCTCCCCCGCCCCCACCCCGCCCCATAAAAAATGAATGGTCCGTTATGTGCATTTTTCTATCATATTATTTTGTGACCATGGTCGAGTTATGATGGACAAAATCATGGTTCTCCAGTTATGATTTGCCATGCATGATTTGCCTGTGGTGAAAAGATAGTCTTGGAAATTTGTGCCTGAAATGTGTTTAAAGGAGCAATGCCAAAATAGTTATCCAATAGCCCTGTTTGATCTAATTTCGTCCAAATCCTTGGGAAAAGTGCTTTCTCGCATGATACGTTGGCGTTTCTTTCGGTTTCAGGACGTTTTCTAGCATTTTGAGTTCAGGCATACGCACAATTCAAAATTTTGAGATAGGTTTTTTTACGCGAAAAACGCCCCCATCTATGGCTATTCGAGATTTAGGGCACAATCCCATTGCTTTCATTCTCATTGTGATTTTCACTTTTTGCTCTCGAGTTAGCCACATGACCACGGTTTCTGGTGATGACTAAAGTTTGGCCTCAAAGCTCATTTTAAAAGGAAAGGGTTGGCCAAAAGTAGCAGTTAGTGGGAAGGCCATGATTTTCTTGTTTTTGAGGTAAAAGTTTCTTGGTTTCCTGGCTGTTACTCAGGTTTACTTGATCTGATCATTGTTATTCGGGCATCATTTACGACATCTTTTTGTGTTGCTTGGACTGACTATCAAAGCTTTTCAGGGTCACTTAAGGGACCATTCATTTTTTATGAGGTAGGGGGGGCTGGTGGGATTTGAGGGGGGGCCATGCAAAAAAATATGGCTTCAAAGGGGGGGCCAGCCAGAAAAATATGGTGTTTGAAGGGGGTTCACCAAAAAAATTTCCTTTAAGTTTAGTAGTGACAGCATCTGTAATAATGCAAACATCAGTGTCAGAAGGCCAAAAATAGCGATTCTAAGGTTCTGAAAATTCAAATTTTCCCAGGGAAGAATGCCCCTGGACCCCCTATTTCATTATGCACCCAACGGCAACTCTACCCCACCAACTGTTTCATTACAAAATACAGCCACGGCAATGTCAACTCTTTTTTGGCCACTGCTGGTCTGATTCTTAAACAACTGATAACAGTGTCCAAAATAGTGCTTTTAACCGGTCTTAATTGTCTGTTTATGTACTTCCCAATGCACCAAATTGCATTAGAGCATCTCTAGATCTTCAAAATTTTCCAGGAGAAGATACCCCTGGAACCCCTACCAGAAAATTACCTTTAGTACTTGTCAATAAAACATTTACTCCTGCAGGACTTGAGTGTTAAAATTGACTGTTTAATTTAAGTTTGATAAGTTTTAGATTTACTTTATCACTTTTTCCTTTTTCTAAGAGGGGGGGGGGGTCATCTCAAATATTTAGGACTACAAGGGGGTGTCAGGTGAAAAATTTCTAATGTAGAGGGGGGTCATTGTATTTAACAGGTACCACCCATCAAATCCCACCAGCACCCCCCTACCCCATAAAAAATGAACGGTCCCTAAACTGATGACGTCACAAGTAGAACAAGATGCTTGCTCATTCAAGGGCGCATATAGGCGCAATGGGCGTCAGTGGTTAATATAATCGGTAGTAGAATTGGAAGAGAGAGCCTGGAGCTAAGAGTGACCCTGTATGCCACAGTCTCTCCAATCCATTCAGATGCATAACACACCCTATATACCACAGTCTCCCCAATGTTTAGGTGGACAACACACAGTTTTGAGCCTTGAGCCTTTTTCTGTGGAAAAAGTGAAGTTGCAAAAGACTCTGTAAGAAAAGGCTGATTTCCCCCCCCCCCACCCACCTCCAAGAGATGTGATTGAGGTGAGGTTGAAAGTAGGCATGAGGCTCAGATGCTCAATATTTTTATTTATCTTACAGTGATGAACAAGTCCACCTCCCTCATGACCCTCATCGTTATCTGAGTGACTCTGAAGTGGAATTGAAACAGTGTCAGGAGAACATTGCAAGGGAAACTGAGATCAGATGGGCCTGGGGTAAACTACCACAGGTAAAACATCTTAACACACTCAGTTAACTGACAACAGAACACCTGCATTCTTTAAGCTCTATTAGTGGTCAGTGTGCTGTACGTTGCAATGCTCAATCACAGTAGGCTAGCTTCAGTTGAAGAGCTGAGAGCATATAACTGTCTTACGTTGATTGTTGGGCTGTTTTGTTTTTTTGCTCCAAATGGCCTGTATTTTTGCATGTCACTTAATTAAGGGTAGTGGGCACGGTGGTGAAGTGGTTAGCGCGTTGGACTTCAGATCTGAAGGTCGGTGGTTGGATGCCAAGTCCGTGCCATTCTTTACCTGACATTGTCTCTCTCCACCCAGGTGTACAGAGCAGGGGGGGGGGGGAAGCAACTTCCCATACATTCTCTTAAATGAAATCCAAACGATGTTCTCACAACTTGCAAAGCAATCTGTGAGGTTCTAGTCAGCGGATATGCCTCCTACGCGTGCGCAGATGTTGCATGTTCCAACGGAACTCGGACGCTGAAGGGAAAAAAATTATGACGGTCAAAGGCGGGGGATTCGGTTTTGTCCCTTCGTTTAGGTAATTGACGAATTGATCGTATTTTACACTTTTATCCTGTTTTCGTGCATTTTGCTTCTTATGAAGACAAAAGTTTACTCTCGAAGTTTTTTAGTCGCAAAGTAGAACAGTAGCGCTTCGATCAATCCAGTCTGTGCTGATCGACTGTATAGAATCAGATAGAATTTTCTGAAGCTGGGTTAAAAAGCGGGATCGGTTTCAAAGTACTGAAATGATCTTGTTAACACATAACTGGATTATTGATAATAAAAGTCGTATTTTGTGCTAGGTATTGTTTCCATGCATTAGGTTATAGCAGTTTTGATTGAATTTATTTCCATCGATGTTTTATGGCACATTTCCCGTTGCAATTTATTTAGACCACGCTGGAGGAAAACATGGAAACCGAGTACAGCCATAACTGTCTCATCTCATGCTATCAATTCGTTACAGAATGAGATGTAAACAGAGACATTGACAGTATTTTTATTTATCACATGCATCAGTTCAGCGATAGACAAAGACCAAAATTACTTCGCGGAGTACAAGAAATAAAATCCTGAATAGTTCAAGCGCTTTCTTTTGGTCAGAAGTTTATTTACGTTGAATTATCTAATTGTAGCATTCAACTTTGAAACGTTTCTCGCAAACCTGGTCTCCAAGTATAAACAAGCGAAACGTGACTGCCGTACAGCTCGCAGCTGATCCACTCAACACTGCAACAAACAAGACAGTGCAAAAACAGATAGCGTCTTCATCGATGTCGCTTCCATCGAATATTCCCTTGTACGAAACTGACAGTAAGTTCCATGAGAGATTAGCCGCTCACCGCTTACTTTCCCCCGACAAAATACACATAAATTTTGCAAACTATTTAGAATAAGTTGATCGTTCATCGGAAATATTTATTATGACGAACACCGCTGTCCACGTTTTGACTGGACCGCTTTGCAAGTTGTGAGAACATCGTTTCTTGGTCCCAGGCCTCGCTTCTATCCCCCCCCCCCCCTGGTACAGTGAATGGGTGCCGCAGACATACTCCTGAGGGTAACCCTGCGATGGACTAGCATCCCATCCAGGGGGTAGTAGCAGTACTCTCAGTTGCTTCATACTACAGAAACTGGGTTAAGCTTCAGCCACGTGAGCCTCCTTGGCTCGTGTGCGACTTTAGTCTGTACCTACATTGATTAAGTGCAGTCTCATTCCAACTTTCTCACAAACATGTTACTTTAAGCACAAAACTTCATGTACAGCCTGTCGTATAGCATACTTCAAATGTTTGATGACAAAACATCTAATGTGTGATGCCACATTTAATCTGGTCATGTTTTTGTGACGTGGCCATGCTTAGATTAAATCGACAGTAATTACAAGAATGTACTTTATGTAGTAAATAATAACAAGGGGTTTTGGTTTTTGTTTATTCCATCTTAGGGTCCAGAAGGAAGTTTTTTGCCTGACAGAAAACCTTCAGGTACAGATACTAGCATCAATTTTGCTATGATGATTTTGCTATATTTTGTGGTAGATTCCTCAGCTCTCTCAAATCATGGTTTTCTTGAATCTCTGCTGTCTCAATCTGAAATCAATTTATCTTGGTTGATGTTGCATGGTTGTGTACTGTTGGCTTAATCTCAAACTCCCATTGACTTCAACAATTGTTTGTTTCTCTTGTGAGTTTGAGATAGTTGGTTCTTGTTGTTATTGTTTATTTCTTGGTACAATGTCTCTGTACTACTCAACTTAACCAGTGTATTCACTTTGAAACAGACATGAGAAAAGAAGACATCAGACATGTGCACAAAGCAAAGAGAAGAGAAGCGTCATTTAAATCACATCACAAGGTGCGTAGATGAAAATGTTCTTGTCTCCAGAGGGTCCACTACATTCGTGATTGCTTTCCCATTTGGTTTTTAATGCACCGTTATGCAGCAAACTACAATGTTTTGCATTCAAACAGGCATACTCAGAAAATGTTGGCAAACTCTTGCTTTCACAAGACAACCTTCAACAGGTTGTTTCTTAAACTCAGTTTGGTGCCAATATTGTTTTTACAGTCCATGTGGTATTCAAAATTATTATAAACTAATACTTGTGAATCTCACATAAATATCTAATGGAACATTTGTGATGTTTGGTTGGTTTCAAGAAAGAAAACAACACTTGTTTGACAACCATTTCTACATCAAACAGGAGTTTGCCAACACAATAATGTTGTTAAAGAAGTTTGCTAGAATAGACCTACTAGTTCTCCATCTCATTAACAGCATGTTTACATTGACTGATACAAGCACAAAAGTGAGTTTGCAATGTATTTTGTGTTATCCTGAGAGTTGTAAATACAATGCTACAAGAACTGTAATTTAGTGTCACAGTTCTCCTAGCACAGCCTCAGGCAAAATGGCTAATTATCCAACAGAGGACGTATAATGGTACATCACCATAGTTTTATAAATTAATGTAGTTGCCTTGATTAAGAAGTAACATGAAATTCTTGCAGGCTGGTGAGAAAGAAGGGATTCTATTAGATGACCTAAGAACAGTTGATCATGAAGTTGCAGCACTTTATCTTCACCAGGCTTTGTAAGTTGATGTGAATGTTAGCAGTTGTTGTCTATGTGGAAGGATGTGGGAACCAAAGAGAAGGAAGGGGTATGGAAACGATGCAGGAAGGGGTGAAAACTGAGAGGAAGGGGTAGAAAGCTGGAGGAATGAAGGTGGAAACTGGCAGAAAAGGGAATGAAGACTAGGAGGGGCAACAACTGGGAGGAAGGAGGGTTGGAAACCAGAAAAAGTGAAAAGGAGTATGAGGGGTGGTTACCAGGAGGAAAGGATGGCAACCAGAGGAAATTGGTGCAGGAAAACTAGGAGAAAGAGTGGGGGGAGGGGTGGAAACCAGGAGTGCAGTGGAAATCGGGAGGAATGGGGACAGACACCAATAGGAAGAGGGGCAAAAACCAGATGAAGGGGGTGAAAACCAGGAGGAAGAGAGGTAGAAACAAGGAGAAGGGGCTGGAAACCAGGAGGAAGGGAGGTGGAAGCCAGGAGAAGGGGGGGGGGGGGGGATGGAAACCCAGAGGAAAGGGGACAGACATCAGGAGTAAGAGGGTTGAAAATTAGGAGGTAGAGGGGCAAAAACTGTGAGAAGAAGGAGTGGAGGGAGGGGTTGGAAACTATGAGGAGAATGGCATTTGTGAGATGCAGGAACTGGAGCAGGTAAAAAACAAAAATTGTCCAAGTTTTAATAGAGTGTGTTCGCAGCGGCCATGCTGGAGGAGAAAACAATAGAATTCCTTTCCATTGGGAAAAAAGTTTTATTTTTATGCAAATAGCTTTTATTGTTTTGCTCCTCCAACATGGCCACCATGAACACACACTATAGTTGTGCTTTATCATATTTACAGAGACTCTAAGCTTGCACAACAGCAGCTGCAACAGAGTGGCTCAGGATCAGAAGACAGAGAGTCAGGCATTGGGCAGTCACTTCCCTGTTCACCTACTGCTGGTGAAGGATCTAAAGACACAACGTAAGAACTGCCATGTGGAATGGTTAAATAATAATAATAATAATAATAATAATAATAATAATAATAATAATAACAATAATAATAATAATACTTTAATTAATATTAAGTGCCATTTCCATTGCTGTCCAATGGCACTTTACAAAACAATTACCTAATATTATCCTGTCGGTAAATTATAAATTCATTTACAGTTCAAATGAAATGTGTTGCATTAGATTACAACCATCTTCAACTTAATTCGTACTTTAGGAAGAGTTTGAACCAGCCGAGCACTGATCATAAATTAAAGGCCCCTTTGAAAAGATAACTTTTCACTAGGCGCAAGCTTAAATTGATTAAGGCTACCGCAGCACCTTGTATTGTCGGGTAGCCCATTCCATAGAGCAGGGGCTGCTGATGAGAAAGCTCTGTAGCCATACGTTCTTAAATTATATTAATTGATGTACATGCACTTATTTTTCAGTTAAAAAAGTTGTTTTTTCTCCACTTTGAAGGTTACCCAGTTAGGTCTTACCTTTTCTCGACGTTATGTGTCTTTTTAGTATCTGAATAATTTTTTTTGCATAAAAAGGTCTTAATTTTTTCCTTGCTGTCCTTTCTCTCATATTTACTTTTAGAGCCGAGGAATACCATGATATAGCAATGTCTTTGTGTGGGGAGCTAAAAAATGGCAAAGTGTCTCTTGGTAAGTTTGCTTGTAGCTTTTATCACAGTTTTATACCAGTGTAACTTTCAGAAGATCAGAGGAAATGCAGTGTTTTACGGAGTGCTTAAGGTTTGAAATCAAGAAGGTCTCCAACAGGGATTCTTAAGACGGCCATCCAAACAAATTTTGCTGCCATGCCATTCTATAGGGTCATTATGCGTTTCTGGGAAACACCCCACCTACCCCTCCCCTAACCCAACTTTTTGCCCTAAGTGATAAAAAGGTAATAAGTTAGTGTTAATGTTGGGTGAGGGGAGGGGTATGTAATAGTAATTTTTATTGTCAAACCCCACCTTATGACCACCTGGTTAACCCTTTAAGCCCCAGTATCAATGCACATATTCCCCTCATTGTTCTCCAAATATTTCTCATGGTCCTAGTTGGGAGAATTTGCTTCCACATCAAGGCACCTCAGCTTTAGAGATCATTTCCTTAATTCTCATAACCTGTATGTTTGATCAAGTAATGATACTGTAAGGAGAAATAAGATGCTTATCACTATTGGGGCTTAAAGGATTAATTTGATCAGCTCATTTTAACAACCCTTCTCTTATCCCTACCCCTCCCCCCACCAAAAAGCAAAAAACAAATCAACAACAACAAATCTTTCAAGCACACAAACAAATAAACAAACCTTAACTGATGTATTAGAAAAATGTTGTTTATCCACTACCCAGACAGCTAATAACTTACAAGGATTCACTTTGTCAAATTCCATTATTTCATGCCAACATTGTGTGGTGAGTGGTTTAAGTCCTGGGCTTAAACACCCATAACTTAAGTGAAGGTGTTGTGCAACCACTCCCTGGGTACCAGGTGTTTTTCTCGTCCACTTTCACCAAACACTCAGTTGAAGGTTGAATAATGTGTCAGTGAAACCAACACTGAGAGAGTTCCAGAAAGTCTCTTAGCAAGCTGGTGTTATTTGCATAAATCCCCTGCCTTAGGTTTGGGTGACCTGTGATGTGAGGCCCTGGGTCTGTAGCCCAGGATAGCTACTCTGGATTTCAAGTGTTGAGGATGGTCAAATGGGGGCAAAATCAAAACCCATAAAAATCCCTGGACCAAAACTTAACCTCAAAAATTCCCATGCCGAATTTCGGAGCCTTAAAAGTTTCCAGAAAGGATTAAATGATGTACCCTAACACGAAAAATCTTCAGATTGTTTTGAATACTTAAAAAATCCCCACTCAAGTCAAGCCACCCCCCCCCCCCCCCCCAAAAAAAAAGCAAATTTTCCTACCCAAAAAAGTCCCGGAAAAGATAATTTCAGACCCAAAAAAATCCTTCGATCATCCCCGTCACTTGAAATCCAGAGTACCCCCTGTGGGGTCTGTAGCCAACATGTTCTGCACTTTGACAAGACACTGTGTATCACAGTTTATCTCTGCTACACACACATTCACCATCTGTTCTCTGTTAGTTTTATACTGTTAAGTACATTTTGTTTGTTGAAATATCTGAATTTTGTCCTTTCTTTTCTGAGCAGGAACAATCTCTTTATCATCATTTTATCAATATTTGACATTTTGGTTTTGCAGAGAGTTTCATCCAGTCAATGGTGACCTATGACGACTTGTGTAACAACCCAACGCTACTGTCAGACCCTAAACTTGTGATCAGAATAAATGACAGGTATAGTAAATTAAATTAAAGGAGCTTCATCTGGAGTAGATTTATTTATTTCACGTCCTGCCATTATTATTTAGCTGTACGACATTTGAAAATGTCCACCCTAAAGGTTGAGTGAAATTGAAAGGATCACCCTTGTGAAAATTCTACACTAAATAGACCCACGTAAAAAAAATTTGACTTGGAAAGTGGGTCTCCAGCAAATGTTTTAAATTTTTTTCAATTAAGAACGATTGAGGCCTCTTTGAGTTATGAGAGCTGATTTTTCAAAATGCTTTATCTCGCAAACTAAGTCGTTGACCCCTCAGTTTTTTTGTTTTGTATTTTGGTTTTTTTTTTCTGACACGTGACTCATAATCTGAGTGTAGCAAAAGTCTATAAATAGATCTGTGTTGTAGAAGATTTCTGTGTGAACATCTTTAAGGAACCTTTTCTGTTAAGACATAGCTATGGTTAAGAGAAGTTCACAAAGTTCACAATTTCTATGCTCCCAGGATGAGATAATAGCGTATTAGAAAGGAACCAATAAGAGTGCGATATGAGTGCTTATATCTAGGGGCTGTCTATCAAATAATTGTAGATTTAACCTGCAATAATCATGATCATGTTAATCGATTTTTGTAGGTATTACAACTGGCAGATCGCAGCTCCAATGTTGATGTCCCATGTCATTTTCCAAAGACCCCTTAAACAGGTAAACTGTCACTGTAAAAGCTAACCAAACAACTTTTTCTTGTGAAGTGCTTATGTCAGTGAGTTTAACTATAATTATGACATGAGATATATTCTTTTAACAGGAAACGTGTCAAGCTTTGGTCAAACAGCACATGCCTAAAAAGGTTTGTGAGAAAAGTCCATCTTTTCTTCTTTTAACGTAATTATTTTTATTGTTATACCCTATTTTCTCAATTAAATGCCCCTCTGCATTTATTTCAAACTTAGTATAGTGGACCCAGCGTTTCTTTGAATCAGCAGTTTATCTGAGCCCACCATTTTTGAAGAAAGGGTTATTATTCATTTCTCTTGGCAGCCATGTCTCTTGCCCTTAAATCTTAAGCTTATTTTACGACAATAAACGTTTGAGGGGCTTATTTACAATTCCCTCTTTTAATCCTGGCATTTATTCGGGGCCCAGCATTTAATCGAGAAAATAAAGTACCTAAAGCAAATTTTGGGTTAATTAAATAAAACTTACGTTATTAATACTTTTCATTTTTAGGAAAAAAGAAGAAGTTACTGGTTTTCATGGAGAGCTAATGAAGAAAAGGTAGCTAAGATTCACTTACAACTTGTTCTTTGCCAAACAATTTGAAGACTATGAGCAGTCTCTCTTTCTTCTCAGGGCTAGTCGAATGAAAAGGGTGTACAATTGAGTTGCAAGAATTGTCTGGCACATCGAAGTTATGTGATGCATGTGCAGTAAGCTGTCTCACCACACCTGCATCATGTTTCCACAAAGCAGGCATTTTTTGTGCTTGTTCACATGTTCTTTTTGCTCAACTATCCCTGAGCTGAAAGAGTCACTGCTCGTAGTCTAAAAAATGAATTCAGGGACAAGCCCTGAAAGCCAGTTCTTGTTACCCTCTCTTTTTTGAGTAACTTACCCCCTTGCTTGGCTAACACAGCACTCATCCCATTTTCTGACAGCTTTTACTCAGATGAGGTTGAGACAAAATCGCTGGATTTTCTTTCTTTCTATGTTACTGACACTTGCAGGTCACGCCATAGTATTTTTTCCGTAAGACCCTCTGCTGATATCCTGTGGGTCTTTTCTTTGCATATCATGTGTTATGAATTCATTGCATGTGTGATCAGCAGGCTTCTTGTTTAATTATCTTTCTAGCAACAACAAAGGTGTAGCCATAGTAGATGTAAGTGTACCAAGCAACATTTATTATGCAACTTTTAAAAATGAAAAAATAATGATAGTTGCTCCCATTTAATTTGGCAAAATAAAATGGTTGTTGTTATGCCTTTTCATTTTCATGATGTCAATTTTGTCTGATTAAGTCTGCAGTCGTACTTGTGATTAAACAAATAGGACTCCTGCTACATGGTCATCCAGTTTTGTTTATCACTTGTATTAATTGCACTCCTCGAACTTGTGTGAGTTATGCTTCACACAGCTCTCTTACCAAATAAATTATTTCAGAGTTCTGATGAAGAGAATGACGACTTGAAGAAAGACAAGCCACGTCCCAGAGTGCATAGCAGTAGTGCTAGAAAACAGTTGAACATCCAGGAAGCAGGCAAGGAGCATGAAAATGAAAATGAGAACAGAGAGAGAGAAAGAAAGATATCAGAATGCACCAGCGGCAATGAATCAGATTATCCCAAGGGAAACTACAGGAAGGTTACACGGTTATCTTCTGAACAAATTGTAAGTAGGCTGCGTTTACATTAGCCTAAGAAAACAGCCGACATTTCTCGAGGTCGCCACTTGAGCCCTTGCAAAACGACGTCTGAGTAATGAGCGCAGAAATTCCATACGGATGACGTGTCACTACCAAGATTTAGGTAGTGCTTCTGATTGGTTGAAACGAAATTCCTTGCGTTTCAACCAATCAGAAGCACTACCTAGATCTTGTTAGTGACACGTCATCGGTATGGTATTTTTGCGCTCGTCACTCAGACGTCGTTTTGTGGGGGCTCAAGTGGCGACCTCGCAAAATGTCGACTTTTTTCTCAGGCTATGTTTACATACTACTGGTACAAAGTGCTAACGTTAGTGTTTTGTGTCGTTCTTTCGTGTGAGGAGGCTAAGTTCATAGGACGTCTCTCAGTAGTTCTCAGTCACTTCATAGTACGTGAACTGCGTTAAGTCCCAACAGCTGTGAATCACTTTGCATGTGAAGACTTAACCTTTCCTTCATTTAAGAAAGCTGTTAGCTTAAATACTTAAAACAAAAATTGTACATTGGGCCTCAAAATTTTGGGTGCTATCTGTTTCTACCAATAATTTCAGGTGGCAAATTGAACAGCACTTTCCAGTCTACTGCACCCTAAGAAAAATTAAGCCATTCTCTTTCTTTGTTTCCATCACCAAAAAACAACTTGGCTGACTTCTTCAGTTGCCATTGTTATTTCAGTTCCAGCTCGGGAAAGAATGAACCGAACAGAAATGTTTGGTTGTTCTAAATTTCCAAAGAAAGAGCAACCTTGCATGGAATACTCACTGTTGTGGAAACATTTTTAGCGGAATTCCTGTTCCAATTTGCTTTCACGCCCGATTTTATTTTTGGCCAAGTGAAAAGTGCTTTTTCATCTCTGGTTTTGCTTTTGCTTTTGCAGACACTGTCTAGCAGTACAAGAGCCTCCCGCTATCTTGATGTCTGGTTTTCTCAAATCCAAACTGCCTTGAATACTCTGCCATCTCGAACTAAAACCCATTTCTGTTGGGAGAGTGTGGTGCAGTATTTTACTCTTGCTTTGCCAACCCCCTGTGGGGGGGGGGGGGTGTACTGAACAAAGTTTTATACGGGGAGGTTCCGCCTCGAGGTCCAATCCCTTATCCTTTAATATACCGTTTTTGACAGAAAAGGTACCCCTTTCGTATACCTTCCATTGAAAAATGGTACACTGCGTCCCTTTTCTAAACTGTTGGAATGCAGTTAATGAACAATATTAGGAGAGAACAGTATTACCAGAAGAGACAGTAACCACAAAACGATATTATTATCTACTTGAAATATTTAATTAAAGGCCCTTTTAAATACCTAAATGACAGATTTCCCTACCCTTTCATATACTTCAGCTGTTGTCTTATACCTGCTCACTTTCCTTTACAGAAAAGTTTAAACCTAAAAGAAGGAGCCAACAGCATAACATTCTCAGTCACCACTAAGTACCAGGTACAATAGTCATGATAACTGTTGATAACATAGTATCTAGCATACTCTGTAAAAAGAGTACGTTCAGTGAACTACTGCAATTACCCTGGTCCCAGAGGTTATTCATTCGCCTCCCACTTTGCGGCTCATTTTCTTTTAACCCTAACAACGACAAAAATGAAATTTCTCTTTACATTATCACTCCTTGTTCAAACATTCAAGTGATAAGGATAAGGAAAGTGATCACCAAAGATAAGCTGTCTTGATATTGAGACAAATTCTTTTTGCTAGTTCCATAACAAATGTATAGAGAACAGTAATGAGAATATGCATTTTTATATCAGGACTTAAAAGGTTAAGAAGAAGAAAGGAAAACCTCCGGGACCAGGGTGGAAAGAGACCTTTGATTAACTTCATGCAACGCTTTGAATCGATCGTAATGAATGGCCTGAGACACTGTTATTTCAATTATCTAAAAAGCCCTTTTCTAATTCTTTTTAGACCCTAAATTCAAAACAAACAACACTAGTTTTGCGGTGAAAGTCGTACTTTTGTGTTTGAAGCGTGCTGTCCTCGGGGAAACACTTCAACTGTGAAAAAATCAAAAGCGAAAACAGCAAAATCCACCGTGTGTCACAAGACATTCGCCATCTTTGTGAAACTTCATGAGGCAAAGGATTGTGGGATACTAATCGTTTTTTTTTCTTTCTGGGACCAGGGTATGAACTAATCGTTCTATCATCAGTGGTCAAATTTCTCCCTTGTTCTGTTACCTGTTCAAAACAGCTTATGGTGATTTCTGTGTATTGCAGGGTACAGCAATGTGTATGGCAACAATCTACTTATGGAACCACAGCGATAAAATTGTCATCTCAGACATTGATGGTACAATAACTAAGTAAGTAAGATGGTGAATGTGGACAAAGGGTAACAGTCGTAGTCTCCAGTTGTGCAGTGTGTTTTTGTGTGACTGCATTTCACACCAGTACTGATGATGTGGAAATGCATTTCATTGGGGCTTGTTGGTAATCGACCACAAGGAATAGGAACTACCGGTAATATGGTTTTACAGCGGTTTTCAATTGAGTGTCGAAAGTAATTCATGTTGGTTTTGCTTTACTTTGCTCTGTGATTGGTTAAAAAAATCTCACGCCACTTTCTGAACCAACCAGAAGTAAAACTCAAACCAATCGCGACTTGCTCTCATGTGTTTTCCTGCGTTTGGTGTGGTTACATGTAATTGCTTCGAGTTCTGATTGGTTCATTGGGTAACTTGTGTTTGTTGTGATTGGCTGGGGTAATGACTATGGTTTTGGTTCTACGACACTCATTTGAAAAGCACTCTATATGATTGTCAATGATATCAGGCAGTAGGCCCATCTCACAGTTAATGCCATGCGATCGCCCGCAGTCATCCTCGATGACATGGAAACCAGCTTTGCCTTTGTCTAAGGGAATTTTTTTTCTTTTAGGTCTGATGTATTGGGTCAGATTTTACCAGCAGTAGGACAAGCTTGGGCGCAATCTGGAGTAGTAAGTATCCTTCCACTCAAGGACATTCGCGCCCAAATCTTCCCACGTTCAGATTTTTTCCAAACTTTTGCTGTCCTTTGATAATGACCAACTCATGTCAGAAAAGCAAAAAAGTTGGGGGTCACCGTGCTCGTTTCGGAAATAAAGCGCGTTGGAAATGCTGTGTTTTTAGAAGTTTTGGTTATAGAAGGCGAAATCGGCTTTCTTGCTACAAGGAATAAAATAAGTTACGTGGAGGACTCTAGACAATGCTTATTTATTTATTTCATCGCAAATAGGCCTATTTAGTACATTTTTGCTTGTAATATCATTTCATCAGGTAAAATTAGCCTCACCGAAGGATAATTGAAACTCACATACACCTGCATTCGTAGAAAATTCGATCGTATTTGAGTAGAAATAGCAATAAAATTAAAACTTCTCACGTTCAGAATTTTTTTGTTTTTGGATGAAATGCAGAGAACCAGTAAAGGATGTGATTTATCGAAAAAAAGAATGGGGTCACCGTGCATTTAAGAGAGTTAAGCACGTTTATAGATACAAAAATAGCCACAACCACTGTATCTGTCTATATTTCTTACTCAGCACGCGCGCTCGATACGTGACGTGGCATGACATTGCGACGTGAATTACATGCGCAGTAAGGATGCGCACAAACAATGGGCGCAAACGTCCTTAAAGGGGCTGTGTCACAGGGATTTTTCGACATTTTTGCTGAAGTGTAAACTAAATACCTTTTCTGGCACAGTACTGAATACTCCTAGCACCAAGAGGAAGACTTTTCCCAAAGGAAGAACAAACCAATCACTTTCTGGGGATTTTTCCAAGAAATAAGGGAGAAACTTGAAAGCATTAGCTTAATGTTTTCAAGTTGCAATCCATTTCCATCCTAACCATCTGCAGACAAACACACCTAACCCTACAAGTCCCAATAGTGATCGGCATTGAATTTCTTCCCATCACATCGGTGCATTGTAACACAGGCAGGTCATGAGAATTAAAGAAATGGTCACAAAAGGCAATTGTCTTGATTATTAAACAAGTTCTCTTAAATAGCACTTAATAAATTGTGTAGAGACCAGTAAGGAGAATTTGCATAATGACGTCAGTAGAGTTATTTGAAGTAAAACTGAACCATTATTTTTGGGTTTCTTCTGATTGCCATATGTCTTTTAGCTTTTTAAAGTCATACTGAAAATAGGTAACAGAGGCCCCTTTAAGTCTTCCATCTGCATTCCGCGTTAAAAATGTCATGATAATTTTTGTAGAGCAGAACTTCTCGTAAAGAATACCTCTGATGTAAACACCTCAGACGGTTCCCTTGGTTCCATCAAAATCCCCATATATTTTCCATTTAGAAACCTCTAAAATGTGGACAACAGACAACTAATATTTTGGCTCAGAGGGCAGATTCATGAAACCTCAGCCCCTTGACTATGGACGCTATAGTGACGATAGTTCATGAAATGCAATGTCTTCTTGGTGAAAAGAGACCAAAATAGATTTTATTCGGTATAAGCGCTGCATGTGTTTAGTAACGGGCGAATCAAGTTTGAAGAATCCTTGACCTCTCTAATACGGACACTTCTCTCTCTCTCTCACTGGTGTCCATGTTTGACAGTTTAACTGTATTTTCTGCTCTCTTTGTTCATAAATATATTGGTGGATAAAAGACCCCTTTGGTTGTCCATTTCAGGCTCATTTCTTTGGTAAGATCCAACAGAATGGCTACAAGGTTCTTTATCTATCAGCGAGAGCTATTGGGCAGGTAAGGCTCGTGTTTCCATTGGTAAAATGTTCAATGAAAATAAAGTCTTAAATGTAAAGAAGATCCTCGCAGTTATTAACGCAACTTATGCAGTTGCGAAAAGAAAGCCTGAAAAAAATCAGGCTTGCCGGGATTCGAACCCTGACCTCTGCGATATCGGTGCAGCGCTCTAACCAATTGAGCTAACAAGCCAACTGGGAGCTGGTCATTAAATTGGTTCGTAATATACCCGGGAAAGATGAAGATGAAATTATGAATATATGAAATTCATATATTTGAACTGCGGAATGAAGAATTAAATGTAAAGAAGATCCTCGCAGGCTTTCTTTTCGCAACTGCGTAAGTTGCGTTAATAACTGCGAGGATCTTCTTTACATTTAATTCTTCATTCCGCAGTTCAAATATATGAATTTCATATGTTCATAATTTCAAAATAAAGTCTGTTTATCGTGCACTGTGATGGACTTGGAGGCAGTGGAATAAGGGATAGACGAACTCTAAGAGCAGGGTTCCCACACAGCTGGAGCTTAACCCTTTAACCCCTTTAACCCTTTAACCCCAGTGACGAAAATGAAATTTCTCTTAACATCATCACTACTTGTTCAAACGTTCAAGTGATGAGAATAAAGGAAGTGATCACCAAGGACAAGATGTCTTGATGTTTAGACAAATTCTCCTTTCTAGTTTCTTAAGAAATGTATGGAGAACAGTTTGGAGAATATGCATTTTCAATTCAGCGCTTTCAGGGTAAACCCTGTTTCTGCAGCATAAATCAGCCGGGAGAATTTTTACCTTCGTTCTTTCTTTATCAAAGTAAAGTAGGTTTGTATGTGATCGAAGCGTCTCCCTCGGAAATTTTTGTGTTTGCTGCTGATTGCTGGAAAATCGAAAGGCTGGAATTGTGTCTACGATCTTCGCACAATAATCGGACATTTTTGGTGACAAATTAGACGTCTTTGGAATATGGTCGAGAATAATGCTTTGAGCCATGGCACTGGTTGTAAATGGCGAACTAGTTGCAGACTTCTTTATCTTTAACAACTCTTACAGCGACTTTTCAAGGATTTGTGGCCGCCTGCAAATGCGGTGGAATGATGATGATGATGAAGATGATGATGATGATGATGATGATGATGATGATGATGATGATGATGATGATGATGATGATGATGATGACAATGATGATGATGATGCTTTCTTTTTATTTGCTTGCAGGCGCAGCAGACTCGTGATTACCTGAAGAGCGTGAAGCAAGACCAGCTGATGTTACCTGACGGACCACTGCTGCTCTCCCCCGAGTCACTCATCAAAGCTTTTCACAGGTGCATGTGTTACCCATTTAAGCCCTAAAAGTGACGAAATGAAATTTCTCTTTACATTATCACTACTTGTTCAAAGATTCAAGTGATAAGAATAAAGGAAGTGATTACCAAGGACAAGATGTCTTGATATTGAGACAAATTCTCCTTACTAGTACCATAAGAAATGTATGGAGAAGAGTAAGGAGAATATGCATTTTTATATCAGAGCTTAAAGGGTTAATGCACTTCCACAAAACTCATAATGGGACTTTAGACCTTTTCACTTCGTGGGTCAAACCTTAAATTATGGTTTTAGTATTGTTTTAGTATCATTAAGTATCGTTCTAACTTTTGGCTTTATGGACAAAACTCAGTGTTCCGGGGGGAAGTGCTTGACGGAAATTTGGACAGGGAGGTGCTTCTGAGCCCTTCAAACTTTGCCCTTGTTCATTTACTCCATTCTTTTGGAAAAGTTTTAAGTTTTTACTGGGATTACACAAAATTACGCCCCTTTGGGAACTGATATTCTGATGTTCCTAAACCGGTATCAGAACAAACGGGAAAGTAGGAAAAGGATATATCCAGACCTAACATGTAAGAAAGTCGCACAGTGCCGTTTCGGTTGCAATTTGTTCCATCGGCAACTTCCTTACGTAAGTTCACCTTCCGCGTTACCAGGGCCAGCTCCAAATCCCCCCTCCCTCCCCTCCCCACCCTTCCTGAGCGGGAAAGAGGTTGGAAAAAATGCGGCAGGAAGATCCGATGTTAATGTTGTGTTTTTCTTTCACTGTTTTACAGAGAAGTGATTGAGAAGAAGCCGGAGGAGTTTAAGATCGCGTGTTTACGAGATATTCAGAGCTTGTTTCCTACAAATAGAAATCCTTTCTACGCTGGATTTGGAAATAAAATCAATGTAAGTTTGTTGCAACAAACCTTTACAGAGGCTCAAATTAGGTAAAAGGGGGTGGGGGGGGGGGGAGGGGGGGAGGGTATCAAGGTGATAACTGTTCCTTCACGGATTTTAAGTCGCTCAAGCCAAGCGAAAGTGAGAGTCGATGAGAGTTCAAACCTTTTAACCCATTAAGCCCTAACAGTGACGAAAGTGAAATTTCTCTTCACGTCATCACTGCTGCTTGTTCAAACTTTCAAGTGATGAGAATAAAGGAAACAATCCTCAAGGATAAGATGTCTTGATATTTAGAAAGAGTTTCGTTACTAGTTCCATACGAAATGTAGGGAAAACAGTAAGGAGAATATGCATTTAAAGTTTTCACGCTTGTGTTGGCAAACTGTTTTTACGACGAGTTTTGCAAACCTTAGCTTGTCGTGTCAAGGCGGCTTAAGTAACCAAACGAGAGCAAGAATTTTGAGGTTCCGTCGATTCTAATTACCCTTACAACCCCTAACAGTGACGAAAGTGAATTTTCTCTTTACATAATCACTACTTGTTCAAACATTCAAGTGATGAGAATAAAGAAAGTGATCACCAATGATGAGATGTCTTGATATTTAGACAAATTCTCCTTACCAGTTCCCGATATAAAGAAATGTATGGAGAACAGTAAGGAGAATAGGCATTTTTATTCAGGGTTTAAAAAGTTAAACAAAAGCGAAAGTTTGAATCATGTGAGAGTTTGTTATGGACGAGTTCGAACTGAACCGGTTATTTTTTGCGTTCGTGTACTTAGCTTGAGCTTCGTTTTTTTTTTCTCCACAGGACGTCCTCTCTTACCGCGCGGTTGGTATCTCTGTGTCCAGGATTTTTACAATCAATCACAGGGTAAGAAATCTTAGTGCTATATTGGTACGTGCCCTGTCAGCTATTTGGTCAGCTACATTGGTGCCTGTCAGCTATTTAATCTGAGCTATATTGGTACCTGCCTTGTCAGCTAAAATGCCCATTTCCTACCTTGCATTGGAGAGTAGATCCCTGGGAAATACTTCCGCGGACATTATCTCCTTTACCTTTTCTTGATTTTCTTAATTTTGATTCTATTCATGTTGTAGGGTGAAGTGAGACATGACCTAACCAATGCATTCCAGACCTCGTGAGTATACTTTTTGGTAGAGTGAAATAACTTGAGTACATTTAATTATAAGGTGACTAAGCTTGTTGTCTTTATCACAAAAAAGAACGCTTTCGATAGGAGTGAAACATATATGATCAAATAAAAATGACCTAGCTCGTGAAAAACGAAATACTGTGTAGTTTCAGCGGCATTAAGTTAAGTGTCGAAAGTAATTCGCGTTTGATAATAAAGAAAGAAAGGTAAAATTCTTTAAGTTTATATGAGAGTGCTATGATGTGAGCATTTTTCCTCGGCCTTCTGGCCTTGAAGAGGAAATCACAGAATAATACCTAGGAACACAGAAAAATCTTTGACCCCGGCGGTATTTGACCCACGACCTCCGGATCAGATCACCGTCGCTCTAACCAACTAAGCTACGAGGCCAAGCTGGGACTTATTTAAATATCTTAATTCCAACGAGCTAGTCCCATTACACGAGTGCTACGCATTACCTCACATCGTTTGCAAAAAAGAAAGGTGGTAAATTTGTCGTAACACGATCAGGGAAAAAGAAATTGTAACATGCACCATATCACTCGAGTGGGACAAAAAAAATCTGAGTCCCCGACGGGAATCGAACAAATGACCTTCGGTACGCCGGTCAGACGCTACTGGGAGACTGGTGGCGAGCTTGGTCGTGTTTACTAGGTTCACTGCGACACGCGTTTGTTTTAGTCCTGCTGCACCCTGCTCTCTGAGTTATAAATTCGCGCCACTTTCTTAGCCAATCAGAACTAAAACCAAAACCACTTGTGTTACTTGCTCAAAAGGGTTTTGATTGGTTTTGGTTAATTTCGACTGGTTGTGATTGGTTCCTTGTGATTGTGAGTCATGATTGGTTCATTGAGTTGTTTACGTTTGTTATCATTGTCCAGAGCGACCACTTTGGTTTTGTTTTAAGCAAGGTCTCAAAGCGGGGTGGGAGTCCTTCAGCGGGGGGGGGGGGGGGGAGGGGGGGCGTTGGAGCCCTGGAGCCCCGAAATTTTTGCCGTGGAGCTCGGAGACCGAAACCTTTTTCTACTTGGAGCCCAGACAAAAATGATGATTCTAGCTGAATGGAGCCCTAGAGCCCCAGTTTTTCCATCTTGGAGCCCTGGAGCCCTACATTGTTTAGCCCAGAGCCCTGGAGACCTAAACCCCTACCTTTGATTACATGACCGATCTTCACATTTGCCATTTCCTTTACATTTAACTTCACATTTGTTTCTCGTTAGTTACATCAAACTTAGTGATCTCGTGGACCAAATGTTCCCGCCATTCAAGACCGAACCCTCGGGGCTCATAGCTCCTGACCAGTTTAGTTCCTTCACTTACTGGAGAGCGCCCCTACCCAGCATTGATATCGATGAACTCGGCGACGTTAGCGATCAAAAAAGTGAAGCAACAGCGTCTAAACAACAATAGGAATATACTGTAGACGGACGGTGAGGCGTAGTTTACGTACGCATATATGTTTTTCCGAGATTCACGAATTTCAAACCTGTTTATCACCAAAAGGTTATCATCGGAAAAAAACGTAAGCTTTCAGCCAAGCAAATGGGACAACTTTTTCAATCGCTAGTAGATAAGTTGAGCTGGATGCAATGGCACAGTCAGGTACGAAGAAACCAACGTTACAGCAAACGTTTGCTTAAAGTGGAAGAGAACTTTATTTTAATGCTTCTTCAGGCAATAAAGATTAAAAAAAAAACACATCGGAAGCCGCAAATATCTTACCTAACATAGACATCTTAAGCTTTCTTTTCGGCTTTCGATGAGTACATCAGTTCTTCAGAAAATAATTTTTGAGCGAAAGGCCATGAAAATTTACAAAATATTCATTTTTGTTAAGTCAAGTGACATTTTGTGTTTATACGCACTCTTAGGATTGAGGTGTTAACGACGTTTTATTTCTATTGCAGATATGTTAACAAGATTTGAGTGAAACAAAAAATAACTACCACTATTTAATTTGTATTATAATTATTTCTTTGGCCCCTAGGTAAGATATTATTGTGATTTTTCGTAAGAATAGGTGAACATAAAAAATTTTGTAAATGAATTTAAATTTATTTCTATTGCAATCGAATTCGACCTTTTAAGAAGACAGAGTTTGTTTATATTGCGTGCATCATGAAATAATTAGGTGAATGTCGCCTTTTATGACAGAGTTTTTGTTTATATTACACTTGGAAATAATTTCAAATAGGTTTTATGATGTTTCAAAGTAATATTTCCCATGCACCCATTCTATTTTAAAGGAGCTTTCCGCTCGTCGTTTTTAGCAGCTGTTACAACACCAAACGCTTGTTAGGTCACACAACACTTGCGTCGTTCTGCAGGGCTCGTTATGTCACGCAAGACTTTTCAACCTTGCGTGATTTTCGAAGGAAGTCCCGTTGTCGCAAGAACGGCTGCAAGAAGAGTCTAATTCTTACCGTAACTGGACGAAACGTTACAGTTAAAGCCTAAGCTGTAATGTGTACTCTCTGTTCATACTGACTTCTTGTTGGCTGGTCACGCAGTAAGGGCTTGTCACGCATTTAAGAGGGAAGGGTTGCGTGACGAACGGATGGGGCGTATGCTTCGAAGCGTGCTTTTGTAATTTGAATACGAATGAAAACTGCTTCCTTACTGTTAGTTATGATGGCCATTTGTTAGTGGACAGTTGTAAAAGCTGTACATTTGCTTTGTTGAGTCTATCAGATTTTCGTCTTTAGAATTAAGATGCATAGTCGAAAAATCATTATCTAGGGAATATTATTGGTGTACCTGCAAATTCTTGTATTTAATGTTAACAGACTCGTATTCAGATCAGTAAGGGGAGTTGATAACTTAAATATTTCGCCCAAGTATGGTGTGAGATGGTGATTAAAAGTTATTCTACTACACGTTACCAAGCGACGCAATCCAAGATAGTGTTGCAAAAGCAGAAGAGTTGAATCAAGTGAAAACGAAAGAAGGCAAGCTTAAAGAAGAGTGAAATATATATATTACTTTGCCTGTGCTTACTTCTGTGCCTACGCTGGCGTCTAGAGCGTTTTCATGGTGAAACAAGGAATGTTGTGTTTGCGTTGCTTGTGTAAACGGTTCCATACCCCATTCACTGTCAAGAGTTACAAAGTTCAAAAATTTAAAAAAAATCTCATTGTGCAAAATTTTGGAAAATAATGGAAGTACAAGGAAAACGTTTCATCTGAATGGTCGCAGTTAAGAATTTTGTTCACAGACACAAAAGTACGAGGTCAAGTAAAATGGTCACTTTTTAAGATTCATGCACAGAGACGAAAGTTAGAACCACGTTTTGTAGCATAATAAACTGCACCACAGGAAAGTACTGCTCTGTAGCTTTTATCTGAATGATCACAATTTAGGATTTCATCCACAGACTCAAAAGTTCGAACCACCTAGTACAGCATAGTAAGCAGCACCACAGGAAAGTACTGCTCAGTAGCTTTCATTTGAATGGCCACTCTAGGATTTCATCCACAGACACAAAACGTAGAAACACATGTCAGGAGTAAAGGATTGGCCCGATTTATACTAGAGACGGATTATCCGTCTGGGACGAACTTGGGCAAAGAACGGTAGTTCGTCTTATAATTCGTCTGTGTATAAATACGGGCTTTCAGACGGATCATCCGTCCAGACGAACTATCACGGTAGTTCGTCTGTCAAGACGAACTACCGTGGATAATTCGTCTGGACGGATGATCCGTCTGTCTGTATAAATACGGGCAGAAGACGAACTACTCAAAAATCAGGATCTCGATACCTAAAGCCAGCGGTCGTCTTGCAGTGAAATACAAAGGATTTGACTTGTACCCATGCCTTTTCGTCACGCTTAGACGAATTATCCGCCTAGTGTAAATACGGGACGAACTACGAGACGCAACGATAGTTCGTATCATAGTTCATCCCGTGTTTATACTAGATAGATGATTCGTCGTGACGGATGATCCGTCTCTAGTATAAATCGGGCCATTGTCTCTGGCAGTGAAAGGAGTAATGTATTACCTGAAATCTGAAAAAAAAAAAAAAGAAATGATATTTAATTTATATTGTTATCAGAATCCTTTGTGAAGGGTGGTGTAACGCCGTTTTGTCAATTAAACACTGATTTTCATGAAATTCTGGCGCTTTATTTACCCATATCGTCTGAATCACTTTTTTATGGGTGCCCCCTTCCTTTGGAGCCTACAACAGCTGCGTTACAAGTTATCCTATTTAACCCTAGTTACTTGAACTTATTGCGTCCTTCGTAACTCTTCTCAATCCATCTCAACACTCCTCCTAAAACAATAATAATAATAATAATAATAATAATAAATAAACATATTTATGCAGGATGACCATTTCAGTTATAAAAACTGCTATCAACATGGGTCCTGCGAGTATGAGATTGAGTACGAGTATGATTTTTCAATTACTGGTCGCAGGTTTAAGATCGTGATCTGTCCCACCAATATCGTTCCCATAGTATCCTTTTCCACTTGTCAGCAGTAGAGAGGAACGAGAGCTCTGAGAACGAAGTTGTTTTGAAATTAGAAAGTCGTACACGTACTCAATCTCGTACTCGTAGTCCGATCTGAAGGTCGCTAATGATTTTGAGGCAACAGCCCAGATCCCGGGAGAGTGTAACTAAGCCTATGTCACGGCGTTTTTACAGACAAGTCTATTTTTAGACAGGTTTTGGATTTCAGTATTTCCCGCGAAAAATGGTGGCTTTCAATCGTTCTTTCCCCTTCTAAAAGCTCAGTTGGTAGTGCAAGGTATAATGCAAGGGTGATAGTTGATTATGTAAAGATTGTGGTTAGTTAGCAAGGCTCCTGGGAGACTTTATTCCCTGGAATTTGGATCTAAAAATAAATTGGTCTGTGAAGAATATATGACAGAGGTCTCGTTTTTCCTAACAAACAAGTGTGTCCTCCCTTTCCTAAACTTGAAACTTAGACGTCCAAATTTAATTCCAAACTTGACAACACAAAGTTAAAGGCGTTTCAGATGGGATCCGCCATCTTTCTTCAGCTGCTGACGACATAGCGGTGGAAGCTGACATTCCTTGCAGGTGACACGTGACATGCGTGAACTGGTAGTCTAGTGGAGAGGGCCTGGTGCGAGGCTGCCTTTAACTTGATTTAGAGCGTGGCGCTTTCTGTCATAGATTCTTTCACTTTCGTCAAGTTTATCATAGATTTCTTTGTTGACAATCCGGTTTGATCTTCCTCAATCTTGTATCGTCCTTGTTTCTTTATGGTTACATCTGTTTTCTAACTACGACTTTAATAGAAGAGCATTTGAGATCTTTTACAACCGCCCTCCCCTATTATATTGTACCGCGCTGCCGCGCTGCAAAGCACGAAAAACATTATTGATTGGTGGGGGGGGAGGTTAATTTGGGCAGAGGGGAGATTAATGGTGCAATATATAGAAAATTACCCTTCGAAATGAAAGTACGTCAACACTAGTATCTAGTCGCTCATTGTAGCTTAATTGACATTTAAATTTCATTTTATACAATAGTTACAATATCATTAATGCCGAACCAAGAGTGCTTTAATGAAATAACGGATACGTTATTTGCATACTTGGGATACAACCTTTGAGCATGTATTGACCGATTTCGGCTATAATTCGACTAATCCGTTTGCTAAATTATTGCAAATCTTTTGATCCCTCTGTTTTAGCAATTTTTCAAATGAATGATCTTCTAACTTTATAAACCAAAAGTTTAGTCTCTATTCAGAAATCGCAATAGATACACCTACATATATGTGCTCCTGAAAAGTCCCCTTTAAAATAGCCTTAACAAATTCATGATGTATGCGCGCGCGTCCACATATCACCTGTAGAATTTCGGGTGTAGGAGGGATAAATTTCATACGCTGGATAACTATTCACTGTTTGAACGATCGGGCACGTTTGTTAAAAGGCGAGTTCAAACACACATAAATATTGAGAATTGGTATCACTGCCGGTTCGTTCATCTGTCTAATCTTCTAATACTTGCATTAGTGTTACTAATAACAAAGTATATTGTATATGTCTTGGTGTTTCAATATAAGCTAATATAAATGCTGGTTTTCCAGAGCTTTTGACTCCTTGGACATGAGATCTTTTAGCCAGCTTCAAAATTCATATCCCTTATTTTCTTAACCAGTTAATTCAACAAGCTTTCACTTTCAAACCTTATTAGTGAAAGTAATCAACCTTGATTCGTCTGAGAATCCGGCTGAAAACGCTACCTTTTCTCCAATCAAACCTCCTTGGTGGTGTTAAGGCCTTGAGGAAGCCGTCTCTGTTTTAGTTAAAATTTCGTGCTTTTCGTACTATTTACGTTTACAAGGAATCCGCCAAAAAGAGAAGATACGGACTTAACTGTTAGTAACTGTTTTCTTATTTTCAAAACTGCGAACTGTAATCCCCTCCGTAAACTTCATCAATTTTATAGGATCTTACATTTCTCATCTCACTATGCAATATCAGTCATGATCACCTGATAACAGACTTTGCGTGTCAATAGCCTGAAGGAACGTGCATTAGGGAGGGGCACACTGGAAAACAATTTAAGTAGATTTATGTCTTCGTTACGCTTAATTACTCGTCATAATCACGCCTGAACCGTTAGGAATTCTGTGTGAATAAACAAATTTTTGCTCCCGCTGCACAAGTCAGAGTTCAAACTAACATTTCCGATTTATCCGGAAAAACCTATTATATCTTCCTGTGTGCAAAGTACTAGCGTAAGCTTGTTATAATGTTAGGTAAGTAAACAACGTCGCCGGCCAAATCAAAAGAAAGCATTGAAAATAAACGGATCGGAGTTCTTTGTCGGAAAAGAACAATGCATGCGTGAACATCTTCAGATTTCTCGAAATAGAGGCGCCCAAAGAGAAGTGGGAAGGCCAAATACGACAACTCCCACAATGCCTTGAAAAAACACACTTGTTACTAGTAGCTAGCACTTCACGATTACGTCAAGAACATTTATTCCTTGGCTCGTTCTTTTTGTCCGTGCAACATCCAATGACGTGTATGGACCGTTCTTCTTTGGTCAGTTGCTTTGAAACAAAAATGAAGGGCCTTGGCCAAGAAAGCAATTGAATTGTTGAAATGTAAATTTTCTCAACCAGCAAAGTTTAGAGTTTGAAGACTTCTTTATATCATCGCCCCAGGAGTCCATTACCTGTCGCCCCTAGATATAAGAAAAAGTGCTTTCTGTTGGGTTACCTATTAACAGGCTATCAGCTGATGTCCTACATGAGTAGAAAACTCGTTCCGAGTAGAAACGACGTTACACATCTACACCTGTCTCTATTTATGTTCTTTTAGAGAAATCAGAAATTAAAACGCATTTTTAAGAAGATACGTAGAAGTGAATACCACCTATTGTTTTCTTGCCTTCCTGATAAGTTAATCCTGCCACTCACCTAGGAAATACTGGCGTAATTTGGCTAAGCGTAGTACGCTTAGCCAAATTACGCCAGTATTTCCTAGGTGTACCGACTGAGCCTTTTAAAAGCTCCTTTGAAAACAGACTCAGTTTTAAGAATAATTTAGCTATTAACAATTAGTATTTATATATATTCAGTTAGGTATTTGTAACACATGATATGTTTTTTATCAGTGAGCTAAAGATGATGATGACGATGATGATGATGATGATGATGATGATGATGAGAGTCATTATCATCATTCTTCTTCTTCTTCTTCTTCTTCTTCTTCTTCTTATTATTATTATTATTATTATTATTATTATTATTATTATTATTATTATTATTATTATTATTATAGCAGTAGTAGACGTTTGTATGCTATTCGATGCTATGTCCCTGAACAGCATGCACAGGGCGCGAACGTAGCCTATGCAGTGCTTATTATCCCTGTGGTTATTATTATTAGTAAATGTCTGCAATAGATACTTACTTGATCCAAGTAATTGTCTTCATAGGTAAATTAACTTTTCCTATTGCCTAAGGGTGGTTTACAAGAAATATAGGAAGAACAGTACAGTGTGCAGAATATGTATGCTGCTGACATTGGGGCTTAATTTAAAGGGTGAAACAAACACATGCAACTTATAGCCGCATCTTTGAATTAGGGAAGATAAAAAGAAGACACTTAACTGTTTTATCCGCCTTCACATTCTTGTATGTCTTAATTTTCGTTTTTTTTATAGCGTGACTAACAACTCTGGAAATCGCGTGATCAATTCCGTAGTCATGACCGCATTAAAACTATGACGTAGCCAGTAGCAACCGGTTGGAGAAAATGCTTCTAAAATAAATCAGGCTTACGCATTCAAGACTTGCTTGTTAACCAGGTTTTATATTTCAAATATCAAAGTAATGTTAATGACATTGTCAACGGTAAAATAAATTTATGAGTTTTTTGTCAGGCAAAAATACTCGTATATGATTTTTCATCTTACTCCAAATCTACCCCCTTAAAATATTTGCCCCTTTCCAGGCCAAAACGCAGAAAATGTGTACCCATTTACGCCAAAAGGCAAAGGATACCCTATTTGAGACCAAAATGACAAAAAAGCATCTTTCCTCCACATATGAGTCGCGTTTAACATTTGCATTTCATGAGTAAACAAACCCGGATACGTAGCCGGTTTGGACCTGCAAAATATTAACTTTACCTTTTCCGTTGTGGCTTTTCCACATTTTGCGTTGCTTCTAGAAACAAAACTAAAATGTTTGAAATTTGAATAACCTTACGAAGCCACAATTTTGAATTAGATGTAACCCAGGGCATCTGTGAAAGGAATCGTTGGATTCACCATGTTTGTATAGCTTATTCTACGAGTGCGTGTTTGATACGAGGTGATAAAGAAGGACCAAGGGAACGCGGAGCGTCGAGTTATTTGTCACGGCACATCCAACAAGTACGGATGGAATTCTCAACTTGGATCACCGTTATATATTTTTTTCTATATTTTTGGTTGAGCTGATGCTGGAGAGATTTTGAATGAGCCATTTTATGAAGGCTATATTACAGGACGAAAACATAAAGTAGCGCTCAATTTCTGCAATTACTAAGAGGGTCTACAATAGGGTTCTCAGATCCCGCTATCCCACATTTTTTTCCAGGTAATCCCACCATCCCGCCCTTCTTTACGCGAAAATCCCGATCCCGCCGAGATTGATAAAGTTCAGTCAGTAAAAAATCGTAATCCCGTTTCCCGCCACTACCTCCTCACGTTTTTGGCATCCCCACCTCTCAAAACTCCGAAATCTCGCTCCCGCTTGTAGCTGAAATTCCCGCTTCCCGCTCTTATTTTTAATTCACATCCCGAATATCGCCCCCAAAATATGTCAAATCCCGCATCCCGCCCAACCTATTGTGGACCCTCTACTAAGTGTTGTACGCTTGAAATAACACTAGACGCATTTTCTAGCCAGCGCCCCCTTCTTGCCCTCAACCCTCCCCAGAGTATTCCCCCATCCCTGCCCCCAGCGCCAGCGCCCCCGTCCTGCCCTCACCCCTCCCATAAATACTCCCACAACCTCGCTCAATACTCTTCCCCAAAAATGACCTTCGATCGTAAACATCCAAACGTGCTGATCACAAGAAAAAAGTATTGTTAGATCATCTGAAACGGAAGTTTTGCAAACCCTTTAAAGGTGAACTTTGTTATGTCAGCGTATAGCGTTTGAAGTGTTAAGGGTCCACCACAAAAAAACTGGTTAAAATTGTACATGTTCAATATATCCCACAATCTAAATTTAGCTTTCTTGTTGGAGGGAACATTGCAGGTATTTCCCACTCGCATTGATTGAAAAACTAGGGTGAATTTTTACTATCTAAAAAGCAAAATAACTCGTTTTATTGGCTGACCGGCCAGAGCAAGCATTTCAGCACGGCAGATGTTCGTGATGCATTTCTGTATTTTCAAGCTGACACGAAGTTGGATGTTGGCCAGTTATCCTGCTGTTTGATCAAGAAGCACATACGAAGAAAACAGCGTTTTCATGATTGTATTTTTGATTCCTATGTATTGGAGTTCAGTCTCCTACCCACAAGTAATACACACTGCTTTAAATTAGAATCGCTCGATCCTCGCTGATCGTGATGCAATATGTAAATACAGTTAGCTCATCCAAGCGGTTCGCGTGACAATCCACCGCAAACAGACTGACAAGAGAGAATAGATTAGCCACTTTTAGCTATCTTGAGAAATGTACAAATATCGTTTCAGAAACACATGCACTTTTCCATCGATGGAATTTATGCAATTTTATTAGTTCCACCGTGTTAGCAATCAACAAGCGTGAATTACTTTCCTCTCCCTATTGTTATTCCAAGATATCTTTAGTTTAATTTGCATGCATTATCCCGTTCAATGTTGTAAACAACATTGTTATAATTTTCAGGGTTTTAGTTGCGGATATCTCTGGCTACGTGACTTTGTTATACGATCTATTTTGATCGAGACACAATGCATTCACAATGACAGATCATAGATAAGCTACTTCTGGTATTGTCCATTGAAAAACCTCCAAAATAAGATGCCCTTTCTCAAGTACTTTGTTTCGTTACAGCGTGCTCGCATTCAAATTTCCATTTATCAATTTCAGATGTTTTACTCGCCTTATCACGCGATTTCCAACAAACGACGGAGCTATTTTTCAAGTATTTTGTTACTTAAAAGTCTGTTTTTAGATATTTTTTAACTGATCAGGCCTCAACCAGTAGTTTTCGTCATATATATTTACACCCTTAGGGCATTAAGTTCAGCTGAGTATGTCTCGTGCCGGCCGGCATACGAGAAACGTGATAGCACTCGCTGGAACACCTCTCAACACAAAGATTAAAAGAAATACTTGGTAAAAGCTTCTTGCATTTATTTTTTGGGGGTCAAACACTTTCACGGAGGCAAAGTTGTTTACAGGATTTCTTTTCAAAGCAATCTGAGCTCACAGAACAACAAATATTCCCCAGATCTCTGGAAGTTTAGGCTGCATTTTACGCAAGGGGGCACGTTTATGTTGTGTTAGATTTCTTAAGACATTTTTAGAATATGTGTGATACCTGCTTTGCTCTGAAGATTGTCTCGCCGAGCCAATATTGCGAAATTCTTGGGAATAATTTAATTTTTTCTTATTTTTTATTTTCACAATAATTGATGCGTTTCTAGCATTCTAGGTAAGAAGGACAAAAAAATTGGCATTGTTTTCATACTTTATTACATATAAGAAGACTTTTATGCGTCAAATAGAACCTTGTGTGAAAAAGCAAAATAAAGACGACTGTCTCCATGCAAAACACAACAACTACAGAATTAATTTTCAACACAAGTCGTATTTGAAAACTTGCCTTGTTTGTAAAAGCGAAAGGTTGACATAATCGCCGAGAAAGTATAATTGTGTTGGCGCCGCGTGGACGGCAAATGTGCGATTGATTTGTTTAATTGACCAATCAGAGTGTTTGTTTAATCTTCTTTCTGACACCTTCCCACCGATCGCAACCAATCACACAGCGGGAATCATTTTGGCGACCGTCGGAAGCAAACCGTAACGTTTGTCACATGGATTCGGTTCGAATTTCAAAAGCAAAACTTCCTTGGCAGAAAACAACTCGCTCGGAACAGGTTTTCCGGATCTGCTTGAGTAGGAAACGCGATGTAGCTGAAATTTACTTATCGCAAGCTGAAATGAAGACAACACATTAATGTTTTTCAATAAAACCCTGAGTACGTGAGTTCGACACGTCTCGAGCTCAAAATGTCAACAAAGCTGCTAAATGAATTTAAAAATAGCGAAACAAATTAGCCAATCAGACGTCATCTTCTGATAAGATTCGGCTAATAGAAAGTGTCGTAGTATCCCAGCGGAGCAAACAGCAAATCAAAATTCTCGATAGAAGTAAATCCCTTCAGGGGAAGGTACACGCCCCCAAAGAACTGCCGTAAAAACAACAACAAAACACTACCTTCAATCGGCGAGTTTCGCACGATAGGATTTTTGCCGGCTCTGAACTAACGGGAGAAAAAATTTAATTTCTGACAAAATACGACGAATTTTTCCACAACTAGCTAGCAGAAGTAATGTGCTCGCTGAGAAGGCGCCCAAAAAATTCGCTTCTTGGAGTTCGAGTGAGCGCTCCGTGGAAAGATGGTTACTTCTACAGTGGTGTTATTGAAGCCGTGAAAAGCAAGCCAACCGGCGAAAACACGTATACTATTTTATTTGAAGATGGCTATATTGCTGAGGTGGACGAGGGAGAAATTGTTGGGCCTGGTTTTCATGCTGTCAGTGCTACAGCGCTAAGAAACGGACAGCGAGTTTTTATCTCGTTCAAAGGCCGTGAAGTCGCAGCGCGGGTTTTGAAAACCCGCTCCGAGTTCAACGAAGTTTTGGTTCAACTCCTGGACCAGCAAGATACAATTGTGGCTCTGAAACCTGATGAGATTCATCTTATGAAGGGAGAAAAGTTTCTTGGGTCAGCTCACCAGATCAAATGCCTTGACACCCCCAGTTCAACGATTTCGTGCCCGGTGCCATGCAAGCTAAAAGCACATGGAATAAAATCTTGCGAGTAAGTTTTACATTATAACGGCAGTGCATGAAAGAAAATCTTTAGGCTTATTTTGTTTTTCAATCAGTTACGTTATTCTCTCTTTCTTTGTCCGTGCCTTGTGGTGTAGAAGAAAGACCCTCATTTCGTGTTTTAAGACTCTTAGATCTTAGCCTTTTATATTCTTTTGTTTGGATTCTTGTTAGCTCTTTATTTTAACCATACATTCAATCCTAAACCACTTTCTTTTAGCGGATGCACCATAAGGCAAGAAAACGTTACAAGAAGCGAGGAAATGGCTGCCCTGGTGCTCACAGCGCTATCGATTTCCCCAGTTCTCAAGGATATGGAACAAAGTAAGTCCAATAATTATTTCAAAATTATTCGATTCATTGTGTTTTTGTACTCGGGTTAATCCAGAACGCACGTTTCTCACTTACAATTTATTTGCCATTTAACACTCAGGTGTTTTTGTGAACGTTGAATTTCCGTCATTAGTGCTGTGATAGCACTAATTTTTTGCTGCTCTTTGCATTAAATAAAATCATTTTGCTTCTTTCAGCGGAGGATTCCACTTTTGGCTTTCCGCTTACTCCAGACTCCGGCTCCGAAATGGCCCTTTATCCAAGCCCAACAAACTCGCCGGTTCATTCCAGTTCTCCATCGCACACTCACGATTCCAACTTTTTCTTCAACGGGCCCCCTTCACCCATAGACGAAGGAATCGGAGTAGATTTTCAGCGACAAGAGAACACACGCAAGAGAAAGGTTAGTGTATTTTAGGGGCTGAGATCGAAATAATTTCGTTCAAAACAAGCCGGAGTAAAAGTTGTTTACTTCAGTGACTTCTTTCCTCGTTTAAGCGGTTTACCGGTCTTACATCCAGGTTTACGATAGGCCTTTAAAGCAGATCACCGGTCCCAAAATCAAAAACTACAAAGTTTTTCTCACCCGTTTTGCGACTGTTCAACAGTCGCGGAGAGCTTTTATAGATTTCTTTCATCTATCAACAATTTCACACCTTCGATCAAGGCTTCGCACGAGATCTCGCATGCACCGCTGTTTGCTTTTCATTTGTTCCGGTCCCCGGTTCGACGATCCGAATTTTCTTGAACCTTAACTTGTTCAAGCTACAAACAAGTCTAAATTAAACTAGTCCTTAGTAATATTATTTTTATTTTATTTTATTTTATTATTATTTTTTTAGAATTCCACATCGTCGAATTCCCATCTGAAGACTTTGTACAAGTGTACATGGCCAGGCTGCGGGAAAACCCTTTCCACCGCTCCGGGAATCATTCGGCACGTTCGGACAATTCACCTCGGGTAAGTTAATATTTTTGTCATGTTTTTCTTGTTTTCTTCTCTTTTCTCATAATGACATTTATTATTCTTTTCAGTGTAGCTCACTTTATTTCCATTACACACAAAAAATGATTTGCTGCTGATATGACTTCTCCTTTGTCCATTAGTCGTACTGTATATTTCTCAAACTGATTTTAATAATTGTTTTCGGTGAAGCTGCCGGTGAAATTTGCAACCAAAGCATTTTAAACTCCGTACATACTACGCACGTATGTCCGAACAACAATATTCGCGGTGTGTCTCGAAAAAACGGACGACTAAATTTCTAGATGGAGGAGAAAACTCAAAAATAGGTAAAATCTACCAAAGAAAGAATTAATTTAGAATGGATTTGCTGTGCTCCCACAGAACATTTTCGCAAAGCGCAAATCAAACCGTGACCCAGTTTTCCGAAAAATTTTTATATCGTGAAACGGACATTTATCACGGGTTTGTTTATTTCATGTTCCAGGCCTAAAAGTTCTGTCGAGGATGGCTACAGCGATGGAGAAGAAGATTTTTACTTCAACGAAATTGACCTCGACGATGAATGCAACGACAGCGTGTTCCCTGCTCCCCTTGCGCTATCACCAACCCCGACGCAGTCTCATTTCGACATGGTAAAAAGCCCGTGGTCCGAGCCGGGTGTTACTCTGACGACTTCTCCTACATACGGCTCATTGCAACCCCCACGTTTTAACTGGGATGCTCAGGCGATTAGCCAGCTGTCGTACGCGCCACCATCCAGGGGAACCGGCAAGACCAGCCCTCCTGCAAGAATCCAGACCCATGCAAACCATCGCAAACTCCGTGGCGAAAGTAAGAAATGCAGGAAAGTGTACGGAATGGAAAACAGGCATCTCTGGTGCACGCAGTGTCGGTGGAAAAAGGCCTGCGTGCGATTCTCGGATTGAACTGTTCTGACCGGCGTGAAAGTTGAATTTCAGTCACCATTCAGATAGTATTATATTTATAGCATGTTCGTAGCGCAAGGAATAATGTTAGTGTCGTAAATTAAAATCAAGAACATGTACATACAGGTTAAATATTTTATCAAATCTTTATATTTTTTATATATCGCAGACCCTTGGTGTAAGACATCTGCGAGAAAAGGAACATTTCGTTCGTAAAAAACAGTGATTTGGGAAAGTCGGTCAGACGAAAAATGTAATTGATGCAAAAATATTTGCGACCAGTTCAGCTTTTGGACGTAAAAAAGGACATATTAAACACGTTTCCATGCCAGCAATTATTTAGTTACTGTCGTATATCATGAAATACTGTCGAAACTCTAAAATTAATATAGAGCCTCATATTTGAAAGTTAAGAGAAAATATTTCCAATAAAATACATGTGGGTTTATTATAACTTGAGTGACTGTTAAATTAAACATGTGTTGTTTCTCGCACGAGTGAAGAAATATGCCACGCTTTTACTTTTTTTAAGGATTGTACTTTTCCTGTACAGTTACATTATTAGGATCGGCGAAGCTTGTTGAAAGCGGAAATGCGGCGAAATTTGCCTAGGTCGTTCCACTGATTCGTGATTGTTTAGTTGGCGTTAAGCCAAGGTGTCCTAGTGTTTTCGCCGCTCGCACGTGCCTGGTGAAATTTTTACTTTTTAAGAAAATATTATCAGTAGAAAAGCACATTTGTAAGGAGACTTTACAGCTAACGAGGTTACTATAGACGGAAGTCTGCTTCAGGCTTTGTATTTCGAATTTTTTTCAACAAATTTGTTGGTCGTTTTATTCTCGTGTTGTTTGTCTCGTTCCGTAAGATGGCCCGTCGAACTTTGACCTAATACAAGTGCAAGACAATATGGCCCGTACAGTCGTACAATCGATCATATCATCGTGTTATCCCATGACATTTCGATGAATATTAATGACCTATGTAGCCTCATTTCGTATGCTAGTCATGTCTCAATGTTTTTCATCAATTTTCCGCGCGTGAAAGGTTCCCAACGAGTCAAAAGCGTTCATTTTCGGTGAAAGCACGCGAGGTCGCAGCATGTTGCCGTCAAATTTTTCGATTTCTTGAATTTCTCGATGCGGCGTTTGAAGTAAACAACTTGAAGTTGCCCATTTTTGATTGGCTGTTCAAGGAGGTGTGTCGCTTCCGCTTTTAGCAAAACAATACATAACAGCCTTTTGTTTGCCGGTTTTTGCACGAGTTGTAAACATTTACAACCGGCGACTGAAAAAAGAAACAAAAAGGAATCAAATTTTTTAAAACGGGAAAAATCCCTTTTTGTTTTTTTAATTTTATTGTCGCTTTCGATCTTTTCTTCGAATTATAAAATTTATAGCAACCAATTCATTTACATGTAACATAGCGTATCATAGTCAATTTCTAACGAGAGGGACTAGTAATTATATAAATAGTGTTGCTTATACAGGTTTAGATGAATGGTCCATGACAATTGATGTTTTTTTCGATACACTTGGAATAAATTCTGTGCTTAATTTAATAGCCGCAACCTGGCAACTATTAATCTTCTACGTGTTTTTTATCACAATTTTGCAGACTGCGAAAACAACACTATTGCTGATTTGTCGGCGTTTCCCTTGAGCCAACAATTGTAGCTTGAACATAAAAACATCTTTGTGTGTTTATAGTTGCTTTGTTTTTGGAAATTTATCCATGAAGAAAATGAATGGAACTATCTTTGTCATTTGGGTTGTTTTGACTGTAAAAGGGAATCTTATCTGACTTATCTATGACCTGATAACACTTATCCTATATCCCAGGCCATAGGGTTGACATGAAATCGGGTTTAAAAATTCCACGTGCAAAGCTACATATTTGACAATTTTTTAGAACAAAAGAAAACAGAAATAACAAAAAATAATGTAACAGAGAGCAAGGAAGCAATGAAAAATACTGGTAGGCTGGTTAAAACACTAAAATTATCTCCTTGAAGAATTATTGATCTTTGACCTTTCGTATCCGAATGATCAACAGAGGAACAATGAAAGCGAGAAAACGGACGCCTTGAATTTCCGGTTAAAAATGGCTAGAATTGAAACAAAATTGTTCGGATTAATATTTCTATAACTGACACCAAACGGTTCGTTAATAAAAACTGTTTAAAATCAGGCTGTGTTTTTTAACACGTCAACAAATCACAACAGGTTTTGTGAATCTGCCTATTTTGACATGGTGTTTTTGCGGTCATGTCCTTGTGGTTTTAGCAGTCAATTAAAGAAATTGAAAATATTACTTTCCACGAGCTAAAAGAGGCGTGATTTTGTACTATTATTCTCATAATTTTCTTTATTTTTCACGTTTACGTTATTCCCAGCACATAAAAGAGAAGTTGTAAAAGGCGGTGTGGGCATGTGAGGGATCTTGTCTTGTCGGTCACGTACTCAGTAAATTCTAGTGCTCTCTCATACAAATTGACTTCTCTAGACAACAAAGTCAGCTACAAAAGATAAAAACCTTTAAAATGGTACGACTTGTAATTTACGCTACAGACTTTTTCGCAAGCATTAAACAGAAAAACATATCTTGTCCAGTTATTTGTTTTCGTGACCCGGCGACGGCGTGCTTGAAGCCGGCCGGCTTATTTGCATAGTGACACTGGTTGTTTAAATGTCACATCGAGGAAAGAGCAATTATTGCATCAGAAAGGGAAGTATTTTTAGCTTTGGATCATAACACGACAGCATTTTTCATTTTCATCGTTTGTTTGAATCAGAAAACTTGTAATTGGAAGATGATTTCATTTGTTGTTGGGAGTTTTCGAAGACACCAACATATTCTTTCTCTCTATCAAAATGTAGTTCTAAAATTACTCATTTCAAGTAGGTGCTTTGGCCCAGTTTTCATCCTCCGGGTGCCAAATACCGTTGAAAATCAAGCAGCCCACAATTCATCGAAAGGAGTCATCTAATTAAAACCGCGAGAAACTAAAGGCTCTCCTTTAACCTCGGATGTATACCGTTGGGGGGGGGGGGGAGAGGAGGTCGTGTTGTCCTGCGAGAACTGGCAATGCTGTTTCAGACAAGTAAGTAAAACATACCAGTTTAGAACAAACAGGTCAAAATCCTGGCACCCAGTTTAAGAGAAACCAAATCCTATTTCAGACCAAAAAAGTTGTAATCTGTACCACATTTCATGAAAACAACTTCGGGACCACACAGTATCTTCACATAATACAGGCAGAGCTCTTATCCATAAGAAAGCACCCCCCCCCCCCGGTTCCTCGATTACTGATTCCATTCAGTCCGTTATTTTGAGAGCTGTTGGACAGAAGATTTCTGTGGTGCTGTGGTTTAAATTGTTTTCACAATCAATCTTTCAAAATTTTGTGCCACTGAAAAAACATAAGTCAGTGGCATCCTGCGATACACAGTAGTAAAGTCTTAATGCATCAGTCAATCATTCCAGCTGCGCCCATGCCCCCCCGGGCTAACCCCTGGGCATTAGCATTTTTTTCTCTTGGATGGCAAATTCCCCGGGGGTGGGGACACTTAAGCTACCAATGCCCCGCGGTGGGGACGACGAAGGAAGAGGGCAAATGCCCCGTCCCCGGGATCATACGTCCCCAATCAACACTGCAGCAGTTTTCATTCATTGCACAATAATGCCACTTTCAGCATTAAATGTGTGATTTTTCGTTTCTGTAGGCCTGCCTCTCCGTCTTCTATTGTTTGTAATGGCACTATCCGATGTTAATAACGCCAAGCATGGTATTTTAATACTTCAGTTGATTGCTACTTAAATGTTTGAAAACAGTTCGCTAGTGAACAAAAATCTTGACATTACAAAAGTCATCTGTTGTGAATAATATGCGAAAGTATAAAACGTCGATCCCTATACACATGTTGTTAGAATTTAATAATCGATCATTATAGTCAGGGGCGTAGCTACCTGAACACACATACGCACGTGCGTACCCGAAAAGGTCGAAAACAAAAAATAAAATGAATTGAAAAAGCAAATGAGTAAAAGATAATTATTTTTAAAAGCAGAATTTGGCTCCGCTTGAGTGTGTGGAGAGGGGGGAGATTTGGAAAATTGTGCGTACCTCTGGAAAAATCCTGGCTACGCCCCTGATAGTTTAAGAGTCATCGCGACTAAATTTTATTTAAATCCTTGACCAAAGAAGCATGCGTACGTCGATTTACGTTGATCGTTCCCAATCTCGCTATATATAGTGACAGCTCAAGTTGTGCCTTGATAAGGAATGAAGAAATGCATAAAATCAAGAAAACCTCCACTAGTTTGTCCAGTCTATGATGGTCGATTCAATCTGCGACGAATTGCTAGTCCTTTGCGATAAAATCCTCCATGTTCGGATTTCGAGTCGGAAACCACGAGCGTGTCAAAACCCCAGGGGTAGCCCCGGGGTAGGCAAATACCCCGTGCCAAATTTGCTAATGCCCCACCCCCGGAACTGACAGGGTGCGCAAATGTCCCGCAGTTGCCCGGGGGGGATGGGCGCAGCTGGAATTGACTGATGTATAAATATTCTAATATAACCACCGTCAATTCTTGTGTAAAAAAATACACATGAAACATAGCCACTACAATCTATTAAAGGATGACATTACAAAACAGATCAAAGGGAGATTTTGTCTAGTTAAGTAAACCAGTTGACAAACAGACTGGTGTGAACTCAATTTAATTTAAACCAAATAGCTCTTTGCTGATGAATCAGTAATATAGATCTTTGTTCTGGTCAAAGTCCACGGGAAAGGAACTTTAGATCAAAGTGACTAACTCGTGAATTTTATTTAATTTTTGCACGGAAAAAATGGCTGGCTATTGTAACGAACTAAGTTCCTGCCCTCGGGCAAGTCCGCTTACCGCAGATAACTTGCGGCCAACCTAAATAACACGTTCAATTTATCAAAATTTATCAATTTTATCAATAACATCCTGAAAGATTATTTTTATATACTGTTTTTACCAGTATTAACCGCAAAATTTCACACAGAATGAACGTGCATAATTTTGATCTCGTGTCGTCATTTGTGGCCAGTAAATAAAGCTCTGCTTTCAATAAATATTGATCGATATCTACTTATGGATGGGGCGTGGTGGCTGAAACGTGCCCAGCTTCAAATACACAGCTCAGCGATTAGAATATCATAACAACTCATATGTTAACAAAAGAAAGCAGTTTTGGCCATGAGCCGTTCTATATAAAAGCCCTTACGATACTTAACATTGAATAGAGCAATGGTCATATATTGCCCTTTGGTTTTTGTCATGCGCAGCCCGTGAGGACACCAAAGTACTAATCTCACCACTGAGTGTTCTAATTTAGGACAGTTATCTAATAATTTCAATACATGGACAAAGTAAAAAACAAACGGTACCAAAGGAACGTGTTGCTGAAAAACTTTCGTTTGAATGGTCACACTGTAGGAAATCAACCACAGACTCAAAGCTTAGAGCTTATCTGAAAAATGTCAGGATTCAAAGTTGGAAAAACACTAGCGACTCATGGTTCAGTTGATCGATGTGTTTGAAGCCTTTCAGGAAGACACTCAGAGAAAAGGGAAGTGGTAATGTTTCATAAATATATTTTTAATCCTGTAAAAGGAAATCTGTACCGACACGCAATTATCTGCGTTGTTGGACTGGGATCGCGTGACCTGGCCTGGAGGTCGCCCGTGCGTTTCTTCATTTGCGGTCACGTGCATCACGTGCGTCGGGCTTACAAAGAAATAACTCGCTCTGCCTCAACAAAGAACTATTCACCGACAAAAATAAAGGAATATCGTGCAGGATCGAACTTTGGGACTTTGGAACTAAAGCTCTTGTTTTAGCTTTCTTTCCGAGAAGAAGCGAATGAATGGAACTGACTCGTTCGTTTCGCCAAAAATGCCGGCCGGCCGGCCAGTAGATTTTGAAGCTTCTAAAATCACAAGCCGATCTTTCCGCTACATCTGCGATTTACATATCCTAAAAGTACGTTAAGTTCTTGCTTCCTTTTCTCTGCATTTTTGTATTAACTTTGCATAATTTTTCGGTCATTCATCGTTGCTTCTTTCGTCGACACAAACTGATGGCACAAAATAGATTGTCTGTAGTACGTATAGGACTTGCATGGGCCAGTTTGCTCGAACGACGCAAACAAGCGCGAGTACACTTCACTGCATGATGTTCGTGCCATGTCACAGTGTGCTCCCCATTTGCCCTCTGGTCGACCTCAAATTAAAAAGACTTAACACTGACTTGACTGACTACGCTCCTTTATGTTCCACTTTTCTATCTCTTTAATCTTAGGTTATAAATAGTTTTCAGTTTTGGTGTTACAAGATCTCCCAGTATTATCTTGCGCTTATTGCGAATAACAAAGTGTACGTAAGGGGCAAATTAATATACGCAGGCGCAGAAACCCTGGAAGCTTGCGTGTCTTGCGCTCATGAAAACTGAGTCGATATGATTGACCAACATTAAGAAATTCAGAAGTTGACGTTTCGAGCGTTAGCCCTACATCCTAACGCCCAAAACGTCAGCTTTTAGAATGTCTTTACGGTGGTCAATAATCTGCCTGATCAACTCAGCTTTCAAACTGGAAACGCTTTTAAACAACAAAAACAGAAACTGCCCTTCCTTGTTTGATAGTTTCAATGAACAACTCTCCCACGGGGCGGTTTTAAGGTCGGCACACACGAGGGGACTAGTCCCTGCGACTGGTCCCTGCGAATGATCCCCTGTAGTGTGTACGCGAAGGAAATAGTTGCGGGGTGAACGGTTTAAAAAGCTAGCAAATTTAGGACGCTTTAATAAAGCGATCCTCAACAGTGAAAGCGAATTTACTAGATTAACCACAAAACATCAAAATAAGTCAACTGCAAACCGGTTCATACCTCGTGCGGTCTATCAGTGTTTGTCATTTGCAATTTCGATGAAGTTTTTTCTCCTGTGTACAGAAGTGTAAAAAGACAACTATTCGATCAAGACTCCCAATACAGTCAAGGTCAACTGGAAAAAAAAAGTAAAAGATCCGTTAAAATATTTTCATTTGGTCGCAACGACTTGTCCCACAAACAGTTCACACGAAGGGACCAAGCATAGTTTGTGGGGTCCCACGAATTCAAACAAGTTTGAATTCGTGGGACTAGTCGCAGGGACCAAATTCTGCGCCTACATTTTTTGACTAAAATGGGTAGTTCACACGAAGGGACTTGGTCCCTGGGACTAGTTGCAGGGACCAGTCGCAAGGACTAGTCCCCTCGTGTGTGTCGACCTTTAGTTCAACAAAAACGCTCTTAAGCGACACAAACAGAGACCTTGGCGGTGAACTTTGAACTCTGATTATCAGCGGCTAAGTGGACTATGATCAACCTTTTCAAACACTTTGGTATTTTATCATTATGGAAATGATCAAGTAATGTGTTCTTTTTTTTATAATTTAGCCGGCGTAAACATCAATAATCAGTTGTTGTTTTTTCCTACTCTTCTTCATTCCGCCCTGCTGTTTGTGTATGACCCCATTCCAAGCCTATAAACTTGCTTGCTGGTTGATTTTTTGTAGTAATTTTAGTCATAGGTTACATGTAATCACCTGCCTCGCGCGATTAGTTCTCTCTCTCTCTCTCTCTCTCTCTCTCTCTCTCTCTCTCTCTCTCTCTTTTAATGTGCTTTTGCTGTGCTAGAACATGTCTGCGATCAGGTGAAAAGATAAACTAACCACAGAGCAAAATCGGCCTGTCCCCGTATGTATCACGGGCACCTCAAGCTCGTCAGTTGAGCGACCGTGTTACACTGACGCTTATCTTACGAGCTAAGGGTACCTGTGATGTATATGTTACTCAACGGATTTGTCCCCTGAACAGTGGTGCATTGCAACAAGTGCTTGCAGCCAGTTCCCTCGTGTCAACACCAAACCACCAGTCATGTGATATGGCGATCGTAACTTGCTCGGCGCGCTTTAATCACAGCCTTTTGTTGAACAAATTTGTCATTAACATTTACGCATGGTTGTAACTGATATTGTTTGTAACTGTGATGGAACCATTAAAAATCTGCTGATGAACATTTCTAATTTGTTGACTCCCAACTGCAAGAATGCACTCTTTGCATTTGCAAATTGGTAATGGCCCGTATTTTAACAGCTGACTTATATAAATGCTAGTAATGCCAGGAAAACGAGTTGAGTTTTTTAATGACATTTATTTTCATGCCTTTAGAAACAGGAACCAATGCATCTCATGTTTGAAACTCAGTGTGAGGCAAAATGCTTCGTCAAACATGAAGTACGAGACATAGCTAGTTCCTGGCCAACTTTGAAGCCGTGATGCATGCACGGTGTTGGTGCATGTTGGAAAGTTTTTTTAAAACCTCTTACTATAATCATCAACTATAATTGCCCTTTATATAGCAAGTTAACTCTACAGATACGACGCAACTTCGAAATTGCAAGAATATCCCAAATTTTACTTATACAAACAGCACTTAACCCTGTCACTCTCAGAGTCAATTATGGAAACTTTTAATGTAGTGTTAACTGTTGCGTCTGAGAACAAAATCCTGTGGTGTCACCATTCAAATGAAACCTCTTCAGCAGTATCTTCACTAGGCGCTATTTGTTTTTCAATACTTTGTAAAATGAAATTTGGTATTCTTCTTGATTTTGGGTTTTGGCTACTCTTGGGAAACGAGTCAAAGGGTTGCGGGGAAGTACCGCTTTCGTATCAATGTTTGATACTGATTGGGATCTCATCCACAAATACAGGTGTTAGAATCATGATGTATCATGATTCTAGGTTTGAATGTAAAGCCGCCCCCCCCGCCCCCCCACCCCCTTCCCACAAAGACAACGAAATTTCTTTTTCCTAATTTCCATGGTTTTTCGCCAAATGACACCAAACAACGTCATTGTACTCAAATGATTACACAGAGCAAAACAGAATCGAACAAAGATTGAGGATTAAGTGCGGCGGTTGCATGGTCCACTATGGAGGTGTATTTCGGGCCGGAGCCACTTCTAAAGTAAAGGGACAATATGCCAACAAGTTCCAAGTATGTCTAGGAACTTGCTCTAAGATTACATTGAAATTGGAAGAAAAAATCGAAAGTGGTGAAAGGAAGAGAATGTAAACTTGAGAGACAAAATAACAGCTAAACAACTCAAAGTTGCATTACAATAATGGCACGTTTGATATCTGGACTGCTTCACACGCCAATTCCAATTTAATGAACTACAACACGCTCTGAACCAATCACCATAGTGTATAGATGAAAACTTCGCTTGATTTTTAATCTGGAATTAGCATTTGATGGCCTTCGTCTACGAAACTGAGATCGTTTCTATTTCTTCCAACAGAGTCTTTCAATTCAGTGGTGATAAACAAATAAATAAATAAGTAAATCGACTTTGTTTGACGAGGGTGACACTGAACAGTTTTTCAACAGTGACAAACATGTGGCCCTCGGATTCCAGATCGAATTGGAATTTGGAAAAGTTGGTTTTTGACTGAGGGAGGAAAAACTGGAGGACCCGAAGAAAAAACCCTCGGAGCAAGAACGAGGACCAACAACAAACTCAACCCACATACGACGGCAGCAGGTCTGCGGGGAACCGAACCCGGGTAACATTGGTGAGAGTCGAGTGCTCTCAACACTGCGCCATCCCCGCTCCCCGATGCAATGGAGGTGTTCAGGGTGAACTAAATTTCAAAGGAGAAACAAAGAAAAATAGTGACGATCTTGTATAACTGTCTAGAGTTTATTCAGTGTTTGGAGATAGTTATATACCACATTACTGAATATTGTTTTCCGCGCGTTCTGATTGGCTACTGGCAAACTCGCCATAGCATTTGCTTTTCACCTCCATTTCGGTGAATAATTAACAATCTATGGTTCGAAAAGATCGTGTGCTCTGTCAGAAAAGAAACGATGGTACAATAGTGCAGCTTTTTAGGACAAAGCATTTATTTGGAATATGAACGTCACTTGTAGTAACCTCATTAGAATTTTCCATTAACGGCCTAGCTCACTGAAGTAAGTCAATAATAAATTGTCAAACTCACTGTCATCTCGTATTTGGTGACAGCCATTGTTTTGTTGACCGATTCTGTGTGCGTTAATGCTATTTTCTCTCCAGCCATGGTGTAGTACTTTTAGCACCAAGTGGATGAAATTCTTTTAAAACTGTAACCATCCGAATGAAACTCATCCCGTCCTTCATGAAGCTTTAGTTTGCTCCATGTGTAGTCTCCCACATAGCACGGCCTGTAGTTCTGCACACTTCTGAAAAACCCCTCTTAAGCAGTAAAAATTCTTATATCTGGATTCAACAATTTACAAAACGACTAGTTCTCTCTCCGTTTGCTTTCGGTTGGGTAAAGTGGATGAATATTATCTAAGTCGGACACACACACCTTTATCCGCCAAGACGTGCCCCATCTCATAACTCTAGGTACAAACGTCTTGTTAATTAAATTTCTTAGCAAAAGGAGGGTGACGAATTTGGGCAACGACCCTTATGAAGCTCTTATGAAGCATAACACGGAAAGAACGACTTGGTTATGAGAGCTCATGAGAGCCAACTTAGAGGATTCGAAAAAGGTGCTTAATTTTTTATTTATTTTTTGTTTTTCGCTGAATGGGAGCTTTGTTGACTCCCTGGAGAGATAAGTGTCTGTAAAAGCAAACAAACGCCGCACGCAATTATTAGATTGGGACGTGATGGGCAAAGCGCGTGCCATTTTGCACTCCCTTAACCTCCTTAGGAGGAATGACTGATTGCACGTTTAGTCCTGAACAATTAGAGACTTTGGAACAAAATAGTGATCGAAATAGCATGTGGTTTTGGAGCGTGTCAGAATAGGAATGAATGACGTTTTCATTACAAACCAAACTCCTCACGGATCTGACGGATAAAACGCCAGCCGGCTTACAATACACGTGATGCTAAAATTGCCCACTGGCCTGTGACGTGTCTGTTATCTACTGCTCACCCTTCTCATTGCGGCTTCTTTAATTTTCGTTCACATTTTAGTCATATTCTTTAAGGAATTTTTTCTTTTATCGAAACCATAAATCTTCTTTTTTCTTCTGTTAAGGGATTAGCTCGGATTAGGCTTTTCTAGCCTACAAGCGAGTTCCGAATATTTCTAGAACGTCTGTTTTCGCTTGTATAAAGAGCTGCTCTTTGGCTCCCATAATTACTCCCAGCTAGTCCTTGCTCTGAAAAAAGACTCAACTCTTCCAGTTAAATCTTATAAGAGCGGGCGCAAGACACTTCAACAAACTAATTAGGCGCCATTTACATGAGTTATTTCATCCCGGGATGAGTTTCACCCCGGGATGACCTTCATCTCATCCCTGGATGATTTTCATCTCGGTGTCTGGTCATTTACCTGTAAGCGTTTACATGATTTGGAGCAAAAATGGATTCGCCCCGGGATGATTTCATCCCGGTGCTGAAGACCGGGATGAAATCATCCCGGGGCGAACACATTTTTGCTCCAAATCATGTAAACGCTTACAGGTAAATGACCAGACACCGAGATGAAAATCATCCCGGGATGAGATGAAGGTCATCCCGGGGTGAAACTCATCCCGGGATGAAATAACTCATGTAAACGGCGCCTTACTGGCCAAAACGAAGCAGCAAAGACTCGATTAGAAAAACAATCAGTTTGTTTATTTTCTTTTGCGCTGCAAAATTAATGAAAATTACAGTTATGGCCGAGTTCGGGAACTGGGGAGGAGACTCACCCCTAGTGCCCGCTCGGAAATTCAGTGTTCTGTAGTCAGAGATCAGGTTTCTTTTGACCAGCGGTCAAGAAAACGGGGAGGAACGGTCAACGGTAAAGTGGGTTGCCCTTTTTAGGGTATTTTTTTTAACCATTCGGGAGAGAGTGCCTTCTCTTCATCTAACCACAGATAACCTGTGGACCAACTCATTGCCCGTTCTTTTCAGTCGAACCTACTTTGTTTCCATTTGTTTCTTCACGCAGCCAACCTCGATGTTTGTTCTTTCAGGTCTCCACTTCCACAACCACGTCAATCTTAAATATGTTCCCCCAAATTAAATTGCTGATGGAAATAACAAATCTTAAGTTGGCTTATAATGGTACTGTGCCTTCTAATTAACTTTGCTCCTCGCTTTCCACTAGGAGCGCTTTCCTTTTGTGTGGAAAAACCGGTTGTTCCGGTTGGAAATCAAATGGAACGGTCCTTTTCACTGGAAATTTTTCGGAAAAAAAGGACCTTTTTACTCGGTTTTACCGGAATTATCGGAATATCACTGTACCATTTGCGCCCGGCCGTCTCACTAGTGCCATGCTTCTTGGTCGATTGAGCTCAGTGACCATCTCCAGAAATCGCGGACATTAGAGCCCGCGCCTTTTCGGGCGTCCTACATAGACAGCTCTTTTAAATGATGCATACCGCTGATCGAAGCGGTATAGTTTGGGCTCATATTTCATGATGGTGCACGATGCAATAAGTCCCATATAAAAACCATATAAAAACCACTGACCAAACTAAGTCGCTTAACATTCGAATGTACTGAAATTTAGCTTTCGAAGGATGGCTTTTGTAGGGTATTTGAAGCCGGTTCGGCCGAAATATCGCAGTTCCAAGAAAGTGGATTTTTGGACTTTAGCGAGGACTTTCAAATGTATGGCCGAATGCAATTTTTTCGTGGTTTTCAAGTGCAAAAAGTAAACATCAAAATCAATCTGTTGGAGCTGAAAATCGTAAGGTTAGTTTGTTCCATGTATAGTTTTAGTGAATCCACTTGCACATTTTTTCGATCCCATTATGTTTACCCGTAATCGCTGTTTATAAACTATGAGTTTTCGGTTTTTCGATGAAATCCCCCTCCACGCCTTATATTTTTTGGCCGCTAAACTGCTCACAGAAAACCGTAAAAAGTAAACATAAAATTCGAAGTATCCACCTTATTTTTTGTACTATATCTTTCTTGATAGACCAGTTTACCATGAACCGGTTGCACATTTATACTTAAACAAATTGATCGAGAGATATTTCTCGAAATTTTTTAATCTCCATACATTTCTTTGTTGTTGTTGCGTTCCCTTCGATGGTCAATTTACCGCAGGATTTGTTGACCGTGGGCTCAAATGTCTGCGATTTCTGGATATGAGTGACTGGGGAATACACGATTTGTCTGTGGAAAAAATCAGTACTGTTCCGTTTGGCGGAAAATTCTCACCGGTTTTCCCTACAAATGAAAAGCTCTCCTCCCGTTCGATTTTGTTTGTCTGTAAAATTGCACTATACCATCTCCGGACAGAAAATTCTTACCGGTTTTTCCGTAAAAATAGAAGGCTCGCCTAAACTCCAATTGGCAAGTCTTGAGGTTTACTCGTGAGCACCCAACGGATCCTTTCGCTGGAATATCCGTTCGGAAGGCATGCATTATCCCCCTCAGAAATTCGAAATTAATTGTGATGAAAAACTAGAGTTTTCTATGGCGAAATGTCTTAAGTATCATGGAAAAATTAATTCATTTTGTTTTCGGAGGGACAAATATGTCGTTGAAAGTGGAAAATAAATTATTAAGTCAGCTAAGATTTTCTGAGAGCCAACGGGAGCTAGTAAAATCAAGGAATAAGATTCCGTTTCCTAAAATTTTCTACACATGAATTTTGATCTAAAGAATTTCAAACAGACCAGCATGTGTTAGCTTACACAAGCATCTCTATAAAATGCTCTGAAACAATCTCAGAAAACAGCAGGCAACATTTAACTTATTTCTCGGAAATTTTCTCGTCAGGTGCCCCTGTTTACTCTTGAATCATAGCTTTCACTCACCATTTATGAATTCGGAAACTTGATGCGCGCGGACGGTAACATAAATTCATTGCCGACCAGTAGCTAGACTCGCCCAACAAAACTTTTGTCAGTAAAATAAATGTAGTCGTCATGTTTCGTTCCTCTGCGATCTCACTGGGGATGCCGGATCCAGTTGTGTTTGAAAACTGACAATCACCCGACTTTGTTTGACGCACTTTTCGGCAAGATTAGTTTGTTGTGTTCAAACCTCGGTAAGTTAATGAATATACGGTCGATGCAATGATCCTTTGTTTGAGATAAGCCCGCGAGAAGCTTGGAGCCTGTACCTTAAGATTTATTCATTCCGGCACTAGTAGCGCTCTTGGTCCCTGGGCCTTGGTCTCTTCGCAGCTCGTCGTCGACGCTTCGCGGCTCAAGTTCTTTTGAGAAAAAGAGAAAAACCTCTGGGGCCGGGGTATAGTGTGGGTTTAAGCTGTTAGTCTCATTGTTCATTTACAACTGTGTTGTGGTCATTTGTCGAACATTTTAAAAATGTATCTTTAAAACCCGGGCGCAGTTTTTGCCTGAAACATTTGGTTTCAAATCCAGTGATTTTCTGAGCCTTCGTCTACCTGTTTTCTTTTTCAAATAAGCAAATCTTGAACCAGCGAAATAAAATATCTAATCTAGTATTTGTGAATTACTAGCTATGACTTTACTTGAGTTTTTAGTTGAAAGAATTGCAAGATCAATTTAACTTTCTGTTGACTAAATTCCTTGCAAGCACGTCTTTAGTTACTTTTCGTTCCGGTTTTCCTCATGTCTATCGCTGCTTCACCAACATTACTATTTCAGTTCGGAAATGAACAGTTTTCCAGGAAAAAATGTTTAACTTCGTTTAAACTGACACCAATATATCCTGCTTAGCAACATGGTAGTTTAACGGAAGGCTGGAAAGTGGGAAAACGTAAATATCATTTAGGAATCTTCAAAGTATTGCATTGAACCCATTTTCGACCTGTTGGACTGAGACTTGATGCTCAACTAACCACTGAAGTTTATTTTTTTCTTGTTTAAGACCACGCGTTTATCCAAGAAAAATAGATAACATTGATCACGGCTAAAACCTCAGCTGGCTCTCTTTTATTTCTGTTAACAATGCCAGTTTTTTTCCCAACCATTTAGTAATGAGGATACCTTTGTTGGTTAGCTAACTGTTCTCCTGCAGGTATTATTGTTTATTGTGTTTCATTTTACACTGCCATGTTAAGTCATTTGTTATTCAAAAGTCCAAAACATTTTGCTGCTGGGTTGAATTATTGTTAAACCAGCTTAAGGGGCTATCTCACAGGCATTTTTATGTCTTGGGGTCAAAATTCTGGTTAAATCAGAACTGAGAGCATTTTCTTACACACAAAATGGTCTTAGAACTCCAAGAAGAAGATACGACGTGAATTCGTGAAAGGAGAACAAAATATAACCGGTTTAAAATTGTTTTTCCTGTGAACGAGGGAAAATTTGAAAAAAAAGTGGCTCGATTTTTTTCAATCCGTTTCCATCCTGACCATCTGTGGCCAAAGGTGCTTCTGATCTATAGTTTCAGTGCACTAGTGGAGTAGTTTTAAACTACTCCAACTGGACCATTGTTTTGCATTTCCATCAATAAAAACAGTTTTTTGGCTTCTCAAATTAATACTAAGAATTAGTCACATTGCACTTTTTATTAAATTTTCCATGTTGTTTTCCAGTCTTTCTTAGAACGACTTAGTTTGAACCGCAGATCTCTGCGGTATGGTCATCTCGATGAATTCTTTTTTTTGAAAATTGTCACTTGCGTTCCATTTTCTTGTTGTAGTGAATAATTTATCTCAAATTCCAACTAATCTCTAAAAAGGCAATGGTGGTTTTTAATTACTTTGTAAAACGATCCGTGCAAATTCCTCTGTCTCTCAAAATATGTGCCAGCGATCTTGAGAAGTCATCAATTTGTTGTTCCATAGGCTATTTGAATACTCTAATTTACTTGTACTTATTTAGGGTAGTTAGACATTTGTTGAAATTCAAACTTTTCTGCATTGCTTGCAGTTTTTTTTTCATCTTGGTCTCCATGCGAGCAGCCAATCTCGACATTTCTCGTTGCATATTTTTTGCTCACCAGTTAGAAATTCGTAAACCAGATTTGGCCCGGATCTCATGAAGTCATCGTTAGCCAATTGCAACACAACATGTCATCTTACTCAATGACGTACCCATGTTTTGTTCTTTCTATGATTTTAAGAGAAGAGAACATTGTGTTTCGAGTCAGTATAAGTCGCCCCACTTTTTTGAAACACTTCAGTGACTTTCCTACGGCTATTTTGTTACGTGGAAAACGAGGTCAGTCGAGTCGAGTTATTCGTAATTCTTAATCTACTGAACTGAGTTTCTTAGGGTTAAATTGCAGGCAGCTCTTTAGTTTCTAAAATAGGTGATACTTAAAGCTATATATACAAAAGGAAACGAATTAAAAGAAGTTCATGTTTCAGAGCAACGTTGATTTTGAATTAACGTTTCCCGTTTTCTATAAGCGAACGTTATTAAACCGTCAGACGACACTTAGTTTAGCAAATTTTCGTCCTGAAAACTTATTCAAAACTTATATTTAGCAACTTTATTTTAGATTTTAAGATACTCTAGCCATCTAATCGACTGCAAATAGTCTGTTTCTTTGAAGAACCACAAAAGAGATCTAGATGACGATTTTGAAGGAGAAGAAACAATCGCAAAGGAAAGCACTGGGTTTTCCAGATTTCGTTTAGGTTTCTAGAAGTTATGGCCAGGCACTTTACTCAACTAAAATTGTTGTGAACAATAAGTGTTTTAAACGGTTTAGAGAATGTTAACATATTTTAGCGATTTTCAAATTTAGAAAGTCCTTAAATATGCGGCTTAACCTCAAATCGCCAAGTTCGGTAAATTAAGTTGGCGCTTCAAAGACCGTAATCTTATAGGGTGAGTGAGAGAATCCAAAGAAAAGATTCAGTTGTTGTCATAAGAACATAAATTAAATTTGCCGACCCTACGTTTTGTTGGAATCAACATGCTAGGCAGCAAAGTCTTTGTTATTGAAGTCTCGATTTTGGACTTCACTGTTTGTTTAAAAGTCAGTTCTTGGACTGCAAGATCTTTTTCCTAGCTCAACAGAACGAGAAAAATAACTTTGTTTTGACACTTTGCTTAACTTGCATGTAAACGAACTGCGACCAAAAAGTTATTTCTTTTTATCTCGCAGTATATCAACCAATAAGATGAAGGCTTCAGGCATTTTTCTCACTTTTGTCTTGCTGGCCTCAACCGTTGCGTCTGCTTCAGGTATGCGGAGACGAGGGCAGAATAATCCACGGTTTTCACTACCATTCCCTTTGGTGGAGGGGTGGGGGCGAGGAGGAGCTAGGAGGAGCAAGGCGGAATTTGGGATTTTTTTCTCTGGAGGAGAGGAGGGGCTGGGACGGGTTAAAAATCTCCCCTGCCAAGTTTGCCCCTATTGTTTTGGGACTAAGATTCTAAAAGGTAGATCAAATAATAGCCTGATATGTTTTTTTAAACGTAATCGCCCAGTGATATGTTTTGGGTATGAAAAAGCTATGGTATTTTGACCCATCGGGTTAGCCTCTCACTGTCACTTAGAAACCGACGTACCCCCCCCCCCCCATAACCATGGAAAACCCCTAGGGACATCCCTTTTAAAAAGATAGAGATGTGGGCGAAAGGAAGCCTTAGTTGTACTAGAATTTTGCTTTGTGGGCGTGGTCTCAATCCCCATAAGGAGTAAAAAACTGAGATTCATTATTTTGACAGACTTGAGCAAATATTTCTATTTTTGCCCTGTAATGAAACTAGATGCCAATGCCAACTGCAAGTGCATCGGCGTTCAGAAGTTTTGGCCGAGAAACAAATTAAAGTTTTGACTCTAACTATGGAAAAATAAGGAACACCTTCCGAAGTTGAGAACTGTAGCCCTTTTATTGTAATCATGACATAATTAGTTATGACCAATAAACTTTGACTTTGACTTTGACTTGAACTTCATAAGATAATTATTCAGGCTCTCGCACTTGTTGGACTCTGATAAGGTGATTATAACCAACGGGTTATTTTTCCCCTCTCATACAACGTGCGCTTGTGAGTTGTGAAATATTTGTTGAATAAAGGTTGTCACCGCTTGTTGCCCTTCTTGTTGTTGTTGATAATGTTGTTACAGTGTTGCTAATGCAAATTTGCTTCGTCTATTTTATTCAGTTGTACCATTCAAACGAAACCAAAACATGGACATGACGAGGAAAACCCGTTCTCTGGGCATGGGTAAGAAAATTGCTGAAATCCACGACGACATTCTCTATTGTCTGATATTTTAGTTTAGTTCTCGTAGCTACAGAACCTAAGTCATGTTCTTTGTTAAGGTGGAGGAGTACAGCAGATTCAAGCCTCGCTGGATACTTTGAAAAGTAAGCCCTAGCCTGTTCCAGGCTCCCAGATAGAGGTGGAAAGTGCGAATTAAGAAACGAGCGCGAAAAACACTTGGGGGCTGGGCTCCCTTCCTTTTGCCTCCCCTGCCCCCTTTTTCCCCCCAGATCCCGCTTCCGGAGTGTCTTATTTTCGCGTTTCTCTAATGTTCGCGCCGTCCCTTCTACCTAGGAGCCTGGAACAGACTAAGTAAGCCCATAATCTTTGCTGTCATTTATGAGTTTCAGGCATCAGATCTACTTTTAATTACAAGTATTTTCCTTCATTATCACTTCTATACTAACTAAATGAATCAGCCATTTTTTCACATAAGAGATCACTATAAAGATCTGTTATATCAAAGTAACGGCAAAATACATATTAAATGTTTAAAGGCAAGATATATATAACATACAGTGTGAAAACATGGCATGCCGGTGAGGACTCAAACCTAGGGCTCCCAGTCTGCTTACAAGGCAGACGTGATAACCCAGGCGAACCTACAGTTGATAGTGGGTGAACCAGTCAGACCATTTTAGTACATCATACAGTTCGCGAGGTTGCTCATTCAACATGGGGAATCTTGCCTTTAAACGTTTATTTTCAGACACAAAGCCTTATACATGCATACATGCATTACTTTATTTACACATTCGGATTTGTAGAGTGGCAATTGCTGGTAGTATCTCCGAATGAAAAACAAAATTAACTAAATAAACACGCTAAAAACTATTGACATCAATCAGTAATTGCACACTCGTTTAAAATAAATTACAATATTTTCTAAGAATAGAATTGAAACTATTTACATTAAGAGCAGTTCCAGCTATGTCTGGCAAAAAGTTCCATTGATTTGTGGCGGAATAAGTAAATGAATTTAAACCATGTGTAGTGGTCCTTGGTTTCGGAAGGACAAGCTTTCTGGCCCCCCTACGACTATAGCCTGAGGTTCTTTCAATAAGGCGCGAACTCAGGTAGGAGGGCGCGAGACCATCGCACACATTCAAGCATATCACGAAATCGAATTGTACATACGCGTTGATATGATGGCTGTGAGTTTCTCTACGACGAGGTCATAAGTGAAATTTTTTAGAAGAAACGTTTTTGTTAAAACAGAAGAGAAAAAAGGAAAAGGAAAAGAAAGAAAGGTAGAAGAATATATATATATATATATATATATATATATATATATACATATATATGTATAAGGAACCCTACTTTAAAGTAAACTTTGCTTTGCATATTCATGCTCTCGATCCAGGTTTTTTTCGCCAGATGGGCAATATTTCCTGTCAGTAAATTTCCGCATGGAGGAACACTATTGAGCCATGTGTTCAATTTAAACCAATGAAACACGGAGAAAATTTAGCGGCAAACTGCAAGAGCCGGTGGCCTATTAGAAGGGAACCAATCGGAGCAGGTTTATTCATATCCAGGGGCTCAACCTTGTTCCCAGGGTCTTTCTTTTGGCAATCCAACGTGGCGGGAACTAAGGCAGGGACTCCTTGGCCTAACCCGCGAATCGTCGCCATCTTGGATTGCCTAACCCAAAGATCCTGAGAACGAGATTGCCAGGGGTTATGGCACACGCATGTGCACCAAACCCTTTCGATTTCGAAAAATCGACGCTTGCTTTTGTATAAGTAAAGCAAAAACTAACGAGGAAGAAATAATCTTGTTAGTTTTGTGTCCAGGTCTTTATCATTAGGAGAACTTGCTTTTGAACTAAAATATTATATCTTTTTGTTGCTTTTTGTTTTGTTTCAGATCAAGGTGACCAAATATTGAAACTGGTTGGGGGTAAGCCAGAGAAATTAAATTTTTGATTGACTTGAATTTAAATACTTCAAAATAATGTTTAATCTTGATGAACTTTAAAAAATAACGATTTAAAATATAATTTTAAATTGATACTCCTCAACCAATGCAAGTTTGTTTTGCACTACTTACTATTAGTACAGACTGTAAATACATTATCACACTTTCATCTCGTGTTACAAAGTCAAAAGAAACGCGAAAACGGTTTGAGATTGTCTTGAAACTAACAAAGGACACCTGTTTCAGGTATACCGCTTGATGTGAAGACGATGCTGGAACAACATCGCAGTGGTAAAGGAAACAATTTTGTTTTCCATTAGGTTTCGTCAGGAGCATATCACGTAGGCTCCTGGTTTCGTTGATTTCGAGTTACAATATGTCCTAAACGTATAAAAAATGCTGTCCCTTTGCCTTAAAATGTAATACCCTCAAGAAAACTACCCCCCTTACCCACTCCCGTAAGACCTGTTACAGGAACATTTTCACGAACATTAAGGTTTAAATCGAAGTTAATAAATCACCGGGATGATTACAGCATAAACGTTTCAGTATAACTTGTTACTAAAACTAATTACTTACGAAAGCCCTACCTTCGAAAGTAAGACCCCCTTCCAAAAAAATGAGCCCAACTTACCCCCTCCCTCAACCAGCGCCCCCTTCCCCCCCCGAAAAAACGCCCACCACAAAAATCTCTTACCTACAAATATAACGCAAAGGTAAAATTCGGAATTTTCGTTCTGTTTCTCAAAGTGAAAAAATAAACATACCCCTGAAAAAACTGACACACAGACACAAAGACAAAAACAGCCGCCCCCCTCCCATAAAACTGAAAAGCCATTAAAAAAGGGGGGGATTTTGAAACTAACTATGGTCTAATATGCTTTCTACGTTTCAGGAAAACGAATACAAGTTCCATTTCGTTAACATGCCGCCTTTTCAGAAGCTGTTAATTGAAAAAGTTTGGTCAAGCAAAGTTAAGGGAATGTAAAAGCCCTCAAAATGTAGCAAATCAATTAAATAAAGTGATATAGTGACCAGGCCGTTAATTTCCTCTTGTTTCATACCATTGCGTGTTTACTCTGTTTATTTGTTACCCCAAACCCCCAGAATTTGGTCATTTCCAAATTTGGTCATTTCCGAATTTTGGACATGTTGGTACCATAAAGGCCATAGCCCCACAAAAACTAAGACCTCAAGGTTTATTGTAAGGGTCATATCATTGTTTCTGAGTGGAATGGAGGTTCCCGACGCGACCCCAATAAATGGTATGGAATCTCTACTCTTGTATTTCGATGTATCGAGCAGGAGATTTCAGTACACAACACATGAATTCATAACCCAATGTTCTCCAGACGCAAAACATTCGTGGAGTTAACTCATGTGCCTGTAAGTCTGAAATCCCAAATCCATCCCTATCCCGACCTTGAATACAGGATGATTTGAAAGTTCGCTGCCTTAACTTTTTCAGGATAATCTAACTTGCACTCCACGCGTTCTATATTGTTTCTTACTTGTTAATGAAAGAAAGATAGGAAAAAACAAAAGAAAGAAAGAAAGAAAGAAAGAAACAAGAAAAACGGAACCCGCCTAACACCTCGTGGAAAGAGAGTTTATTTAGCTATTGTTTCATTCCAAAAAGCCCCCTAAAGGTACTCTTACATTGCATACAAAGTTTGCTATCAAGCGAAAAAATACCCCACACGAACATCCCAGTGAAACGTTTCTCTTCCTTTATCGCACAGGTTCCCTGGGCCTGACAGAAACTCAGGAAGATTGATGTCCAGTCACACCCGCTTTTTCTGTCGACTTCGCCCATATGGAGTAGCGAGCGAGTACTAATTCATATTACACGAATTTAAAGGGAGAAAAATATCGTGCTGGTATCAGTGTAGCTTGCGAACGCAGACGTTCCGCGTTCGCAGGCTAGTATCAGCGTAGCCTGCGAGCAGGCTCGCTAAGTGTGTTATTTGCGCAAGTATCTTGGCGCCGGAAGTCCGCGAGCGAACCTTCGCTCGCCGAATAACACACTAAGCGTTTAAATCACTCTGTTTCGCTTTTTATCCCTCTGACTAATTTCGTTATGGTGTATTTAAAACACGTCGATTGACTTTATTACCTGAAAGTGGGAGATCCGATGAGGAAGTAAGAAAAAATAGAAAATTACTCATTACTGCTTGCCCTTCCGGTACTGGTACTATGACTTCCGGTATGACAAATGTCATTCGCCCGAGTCTCTCCCGACCCGTCAGATCACGTCTTCCACGGTTCGCGCTATTTTGAAAATTTACGGCTGGTGGCTGCTTTTTTGTTTATACCGGTTCTGTTTATCGTCTAGCCTTCGCTAAATCGCTCTATATCATACAGAACATGATTTTAACTTAGTAGTGAAGTGACTGGATGTTCTGCGAGGATTAACAGATACGGGAGACGTCTAGAATCTTTCCATTTTAATCGGACACCGCTGTTGAATTTCTCATGTGCGGTTTGGGAATGATTTCTACAACATGCTAGGGATTTTACATCGTTTTGGAAAGGGAACTCGACTATATTTCAATCAAAGGAGCAGAGTTATGTATCCAATGGACCATTGACAAAATAATTCACTTCGGAGATCTTCATAACCCGTCGTCAAGACTTTCAGTTCTTTCAACTCAAGTAAATCGCGCGTCAATGTTTCCGGAATATCAAATTTCTGGCAAACAATTTGGATCATCTTACGGAAAGCTCGTTCTTCAATGAAGTTTTTTTGGAAGCAATATTTCTTCTTGGTATCGACAGCACATTTTGTTGGGCCTTGGAGGAAGAAATAATTTCTTGGCATGATGCATATATTGGTGTACAAACTCAGGAAAGATACGTCGCTCGGGCGACTCATTGCTTTTCTTCTGGTATTTGCACTCGTCGTGCCTTTAATCACTCATTATTATCTAGGGAAACACGCTATGCCTTCAGAAAAAACTCCAATCGAGCACTTTCAATCGAGATCGAAGTTAGACAGACCCGTTGGCAAAGAGGACTTGCTATTGGACAGCATCGAAGATTTAAAATTTCAAGTTGAGGAACTCCAGAGAATTAAATTGTCACTGACAAATGAGTTAAGAGAATTGGAGGGCAGAAAGAGTAGACTTCTGAAAGATATTTCCTCTTTTGCTAAAAAGGCAGATGGATCACGAACTCAAGCTGAGCATTATCATGCTGATGTGGTCCGTGCACAAAGGGAGCTTGAACTAATTAAACTTGCCAAACAGCGAGCAAATGACTGTCCACAATTGCCACATTTAAAATTGCCACAAAAACTTATCGTGTCATCTGCGAGTGACGTTAGTCCATTGCCACACAAGAGAACTTCCTCAGACTGCCAATTACACAACTGTTTTGATTTTTCAAGATGCTCGTTCAGTTCGGGCTTTCCTGTGTATGTGTATGAGCGCCCCTTAGGACAACGGACATTTGACTCCGAAACCATAGCTATCTGGCAGTTGTTGAAGGAAATGCCCCATTATACTTCTGAAGCAGATAAAGCCTGTTTGTTTATAGTTATTGTTGGGTCCACAGAAGGAATTGAGCAACAGAAAAGTAACTCAGAGTTTGAGTCAGAATTGCATGCTTTACCTTACTGGGGAGGGAATGGCAGAAATCATTTGATTCTACACTCAAAAAGAGGAGAAAAGTACTTATCTAGTTTTTCAACGTTAAATATTAACACAGGATTTGCCTTAATTGCACAGTCAACATTTCCAGAAGGTGCAAGTTGTCGCCATGGTTTTGATATTATATTACCACCTTCAAATGGGCCTTTAAAGGGAGAAGTATGGAAACTCGCTGCCTTGCAACTTCCAGCAAGAAGAAAACACTTGTTGAGTTTTCAAGCCGAGCATGCTACTCATCTCACTGAAAAAATGGGAATTCTACGTGATCAACTAAATGAGCTTTCACGGGAAGCTAGTGACTTCTTTATAGAGTTATATTTATCTAAATCTGACTCCTCAGACTCAAAGGAAAGCAGTGAATGGTTGTTATGGGGAAAATATGAAAACAGAACAAAAGTTCTTAAACAATCGACATTTACTTTAATATTAGGATCAACCAGTCTCAGCTCCAGCTGGGATCCTAGTCACATCCGACTTCTTGAAGCTCTACAATTTGGTGCTATACCAGTAATATTATCCAGCAGAACAGTTCTTCCTTTTAATGATGTGATTGACTGGCACAAGGCTGCAATTATCCTATCACCAGCTCGTCTACCTGAATTAAATGTCTTACTCCGAACGATCACAAGTGAAGATATACTTGTAATGCGTCGACAAGGTAGATTCTTATGGGAAACATATCTGTCAACAACTAATGCTATGTTAACAACAGTGCTAGCTACTATAAGAACGCGATTATCAATTCCTCCTCATCATGTTCCTGCATCACCATCGCCATCAGTCTTCTCTGATTCTAGACCACCATTGACAAGTTCACCGGATCCAGATGCCGTGATTGGACTCCCCCAAGAATCTCCAACATTTACCAGGAATTTAACGTCAACTGTAGTGGATATGTATAATCTATGGAATTCTCCCCCGGGTTCATTTCTGATGTATCCAAGCTCCCCCTTTGATCCTGTGCTACCGTCATCAGCACCTTTCAAGAACTCCAGTAAAGGGTTTGAGCTCATTGGTGAGGGTGCGGGCGGCGCTGGAGCAGAGTTCAGCAAAGCTTTGGGTGGGAATTACCCCATGGAGCAGTTCACGATTGTCATCTTAACGTATGAGAGAGAACTGGTCCTTATGGAAGCAATTCAGCGTCTTGTTGGGTTACAATACCTCAACAAAGTGGTGGTTGTTTGGAACAGCCCTGAGCCTCCTTCTTTGTCTCTTAGATGGCCTGATATTGGAGTTCCAGTTCATGTAAGTTGTGTATTTTAACCAATACCTGTATGGAACAGGGCTTGAAATAACGGCCGGTCAACGGACAATGTCCGGTCAAAAATAGGTTTTGTCCGGTCAAATCCTTGGATGGCCGGACAATTTGTCCGGTCGTTTACCCTTGTAAAGAAAATTTTAAATTTTTAAAGCTTCAACATTATTGGCGTTCGTGAATGAAAAGGAGAAAGACAGAACGAGATACTACCAGACCAAAAACTTTTAACAAATGATTCATAATAGTGGTTGTAAAATTTCCGGTGGTTGCAAATTTTCGCTTTGTCATTCATCAAGCCGTCACCGCAAATTAGCGGGTGTTCCGGAGAAAGCGTGTGTAGCGGTGTGAATTAACAGTGCCTCTCAGTGTCGGTACAAAGGTCCGGTCCAATAAAAAGAAAGCAAGTTTACATTTATTTGTCGACTTGTCGACATTTTGTGTGAATCACTCTAGGTCTAAATTCCGAGATTGACGAAACATCCCTGAGAGGTGATTTTCAAGGGAAACAAACCATTTAAACAGAAAGTTCACATATTCCATCAACTTCACGACTTAAGTAGGTATTAAAATTTAACCGTATAGAAGACAAAGAACTGAAGCGATAGTTGTATGCACAAATGTAATATTGATTCTGCCGAACTTTGCGGCTGTACCGTGCGTTCCAGCATTGAGTTCGAGGCTGCATGTACAATAAAGGCGTAGAAAATGTACTTGCTTGATATGTAAACATTATGCGGGGGGAGGGGGGATTTTATAGAGATATGACGTAATGGATATTTGTCCGGCCAAAAATGGGTTGTGTCCGAGCAAAAATAAGTTTGACCGGACAACTTGACCGGCGCCAGCCGGGAAATTATTTCAAGCTCTGATGGAACTTTTATTGGTATGCTGATGTTGGAAAACCAGTTAAGAATGCTGGGCATGATTTGAGTTTCATAAATCCAGAACCAGAGTCCAGACAAATACAACCACTGCACGTGTGTAAATGGTGTTAAGCATTTAAATGGCATGCATGTAAATGGTGTTAAGCATTAGAGAACTTGTGTGAAGTCACATGACATTGGTTTTAGTTTTACTTTGAATTGGTTGAAAATGTGACACAAGCTTTTAGACTCAATCAAAGAGTATAATTATTAAGTTTAAAGAAGATCCTCGCAGTTATTAACGCAACTTATGCAGTTGCGAAAAGAAAGCCTCAAAAAATCTTTTCGCAACTGCATAAGTTGCGTTAATAACTGTGAGGATCTTCTTTAAACTTATTTCTCCATTCCGCAGTTCAAATATATGAGTTTCATGTATTCATAATTTCATCTTCATCTTTCCCGGTTATATTACGAGCCAATTTAATGACCAGCTCCCAGTTGGCTTGATAGCTCAATTGGTTAGAGCGCTGCACCGGTATCGCAGAGGTCAGGGTTCGAATCCCGGCAAGCCTGATTTTTTGAGGCTTTCTTTTCGCAACTGCATAAGTTGCGTTAATAACTGCGAGGATCTTCTTTAAACTTATTTCTCCATTCCGCAGTTCAAATATATGAGTTTCATGTATTCATAATTTCATCTTCATCTTTCCCGGGTATATTACGAGCCAATTTAATGACCAGCTCCCAGTTGGCTTGATAGCTCAATTGGTTAGAGCGCTGCACCGGTATCGCAGAGGTCAGGGTTCGAATCCCGGCAAGCCTGATTTTTTGAGGCTTTCTTTTCGCAACTGCATAAGTTGCGTTAATAACTGCGAGGATCTTCTTTAAACTTATTTCTCCATTCCGCAGTTCAAATATATGAGTTTCTTGTATTCATAATTTCATCTTCATCTTTCCCGGGTATATTACGAGCCAATTTAATGACCAGCTCCCAGTTGGCTTGATAGCTCAATTGGTTAGAGCGCTGCACCGGTATCGCAGAGGTCAGGGTTCGAATCCCGGCAAGCCTGATTTTTTGAGGCTTTCTTTTCGCAACTGCATAAGTTGCGTTAATAACTGCGAGGATCTTCTTTAAACTTATTTCTCCATTCCGCAGTTCAAATATATGAGTTTCATGTATTCATAATTTCAGTATAATTATTGTGAAGCAAAAAAATCAAAGCAATCACAAATAACTTTTGACATTCAATGAAAATCCCTCACCACACTGATCATCCTATCCTCACACATTATTAGGGGAGTCACAGGGAGCCTTCTCCTCAAATTGTTCTCTCTGTGTCTTTTACATATTAAGCAACAGCCATTTTGAATAATTTGTGCGCGATCAGATAGAGTGAGGTCTGGAACAGAGAAACCATGAGGCCAAACTGGTGGATCGGAGACTTCGAAATTACAAAGTAGACTTAGCTAATATGTTATTCCTTGATTTTCAAAGGCTCTCCTTCCATTTTCATCCCTTGTCATTTTATCACAGTCATGAATGGTTTCTGAACGTTTCTCAGGGCCAGACCTCCCATTCAAAATGGCTGCATTGGTTCCAGACCTCACTTGAGCCTGACCACTCAAAACTGTCACCTTGTGAAGCAATTTTGATTTGATGTGAGGGCCCTGTGGGGAGTCGTATTGGCCAGGAGGGTAACACGTCTGCCCCAAAAATGACTTTTCCTTCAAATGGTAAGCTTATCTCTTGGCACATGAGCTGTCAAATTCCAGGTTGATAGTTTGATGTACTAATTGGAGGGGTGCCTGGAATAAAGCCCCAAGTAACTTCTGATGAACTGCTAAATTCTCCTTCCAATTTTCCTTGCATATGTTTGTAAATCAAAGGGAGAAATTGACATTAGATCAGGAGTCACTTAGGGCCTTTTTACATGCACTCCTTCAATCGGTTACTCAACAGTACTGTAATCGAGCTCTTAGGAGTCAACTTGTGAGTGCTACTAAGGGTATATATGCCCTTTGAATTGGGTTATTATCACTAGTTTTCGAATAAAATACACCAGATTCATATCCCATCATGTGACTGAAAATAACAAAACTGAGATGCTTTACACTAGCTCATTTATTAAGCTTGTTAATTATTTGTTTTTCTCTTTAATTTGTTATTTTATTACTTGGCTTAGTGAACACTGCATAGAACTCTGTGCACTACGAACTACGAATGTGTTATAAGATTATTATAGGGCTTGGTTCAAAAACGTTTTCCCTCGAAAAAGGACCTGTGTTCGATCAACCAAGGCAGTCATCCTGGATTTTATGACATCATTATTCAAACCTACCTACCCTGCTTGCCAGAGGTTTTGTGAAAACTGGCGAACGAGTGGCGAACGAGCAGTGAAGCCGTGACAACAAGGCACAAAGTGCTGAGAGAAAAAAACCCTCTGGTCACTTGAGTGTTAGCCTGAGAATACAGCTGACATTTCACGAGGTTGCCACTTGAGCCCTGGCAAAACGACGTCTCAGTAACGAGGGCAGAAATTCCATACTTATGACGTGTCTCTACCCAGATCTTGGTAGTGCTTCTGATTGGCTGAAAGAAAATTCCAGCCAATCAGAAGCATTACCCAGATCTGGGTAGCAATAGTCATCAGTACAGAGTTTCTGCACGAGTTACTCAGACGTCGTTTTGCGCGGGTTCAAGTGGCAACGTCGCGAAACGTCGGCTGTTTTCTCAGGCTATTGAGTTTACAATAATTTCATTTCCATGCAAGGGATTAATTCAGGATTTGAATTAGGTTACTGTAGCAACATATTTCAGTCTATCCAATCAAAGCTGTTGTTACATCTTTAACTCCTGGTACAGTCTGGAAACGAGTAGGAGTAACCAATCTGTAACCTAATTCAAATCCTGAATTAATCTCTTGCATCGAAATAAAGCTGTGTACTCGAGTGGCCAGAGGTCTGTCTTGGGAGCTTTTACAACCATGAAGGCGGTTTATTTCGCGCAGGATATTTAAACAACAGACCTCTGGAGCCAGGGTAATCCAAACCTTAATTTGTATCTTTCACATTGCTCAATTGAGAAGGCACAGGAATTTGAATCCAAAGGGGCACCAAAGTTCGAAAGATGTGAGAATTTGAGAAATTTTCCCATGGTGAAAAGCTTGATAATGAGTGTGTTTCCCTCCACTTGTTTGGTAGTATGGTATTTTCAAGTTTGTCTTGCTGTTCTTTACCATTCTCTACAGGTGGTGAAAGTAGCAAAGAACAGTTTAAATAACCGTTTCATTCCTTACGATGTTATTGATACTGATGCAGTGTTTGCTATTGACGATGATGTGGAAATGCGACATGATGAAATTCTACTGGCATTCAGGTATTCCCAAGAAAGTTTTTACACCTTATCCTTTTTCTAATTTACTAGTTGCCCCAATAGTGATCGGCATCAAATTCTCCTTGTAATATCAATGCACAATTAAGTGAACAGGTGTGGAGAATTGAGGAAATGATCACCAGGTATGTACTCTTTTGACATTTGAACAACTTCTCCCAACTAGCACTACAACAAATGTATGGCAACCATTAAGGAGAATTGATATGCTGACACTGGGGTCTAAACTACAGGTTAAGCTTGGTTCTCACTAGTGACATAACAGGTAGAATCATGAGCTTGAGCTCCAACATGAGACCATTATGTTGCTAATATCTCAGTAGGAATGCTTAAAAACAATCATGAAGGTGTTTAATAATGTGTGTTAGTCTACCTCTCTTACAATATTCTCCAAGACCCCGGCCATGAAACAAATGGTTTGAGAAGCAATGGTTCGGTGTATCAAGTTTGATACATGCTACAATAATTATTTTGTTTTTGGTATCCAGAGTTTGGCGAGAAAACAAAGATCGCATTGTGGGATTTCCTGGAAGATTCCATGCATGGGATGCACAGAACAGTCAGTGGCAGTATAGTTCGGAGTATTCATGTGAGCTGTCCATGATTTTAACTGGTGCAGCTTTCTACCATAAGGTAAGGTGTTTACTCTTGATCTCAGATGTATGTGATGAGTGGATGAGTGATGTTTTCCATCATTTTGGCATGATGACTTAGGGTAAATTCTTTACTCATCTTAAGGTGTCCTGTAACTGCTGGAGCATAATAATAATTGTCTACATGTCCATGGGACTATTACAACTGCCCCTTGATGGGGTCAGTTCCTTAGCAGTTCAGTGCTACCCAATTGTCAGAGTCCCTGGGGGGTTTAGTGATTTGTACCCATGGGTTGAAAGAAACGCAGGAGGAGTGGCACTTGACCCCATGTTTGGTTATAGGGACGCTGCTGAGGGTTGAAATCCTGACCCCTGTTTAGGACAAAGAAGACTAAAACTAAAAAATCTACCCTGTTTAGGACAACACTCTCTATTTTATGACCCTGTGTACGACAAAGGACAAAATACACACTCTTGTTTTACACAATTTTCAAGTGTTGTAAAGAACAGCACATCTCTGATCAAGGATTGTGTTCCTGGTACTGTATAAACCATATTTAATGACAGCAGTCGTGCAACCATACCCTGTTTGGAACAGTTTCAGAGTGAGACCCTTTTTAAGATGGCCAAAAACCATACCCTATCCAAAGGCACCTTCCATATAGGCTACATAAGATAGTACCCCCTTCCCCTGGGAAAGAATTGCAGCTATGTGTAGTTAAATAATGTGGAATTTAGTGCCTAATCTTAATATGCCAAGGTTTTGTTTGAAATAATTATTGTTTTCCTCTTTGTAGTACTTTGCATATTTATACATGCACTGGATGCCACAAGTGATAAGAGACAAAGTAGATGAGTATATGAACTGCGAGGATATCGCCATGAACTTTTTAGTTTCCCACATCACACGGAAACCTCCTCTCAAGGTAATAATTATTATAGTGTTATTGCTAACACAGGGCTCTTAACAGGGCTTATCTCTGCAGGACCTTGGGAATGGACCTATTGCAAGGGTCTAGATCTGCCCTTAACTGTAGGGCTTGAGACTGTACTAACTTTTAAACTTACTACAATCTTGGAGAGAACTAGTTGAGATAAAAATTATGCAATTAGCCCACATTTTTCTCAATTTCTTGACATGGAAACACGACAAGATGCTCTACCTCCCCCTCCCCTCATTCAGTGTTGTTTAGAAGGACGGAGGATTCATCAGGATTCACAGTCAAAGTTCTCGCCCTTCCAGAAGTGTCGCAACCATTTTGTCAGAGATTGTAGCCAAATGTCCTCAGTAATGGAACCTGTTATCCGGAAAAATATTCTGAGTCCTCCCAACAGTGGCCTTAGCCTTGCTCATCATGAGTCCCCTTTGGCTCAGTGGTAGAGCATCCAGCCTGTGCCTGGAAGGTCTCGGCTTCGCCTCCTGCTGGGAGGACTCAGGTTTTTTCCTAAGTAAAATTTAACTTGAGAGCGCTTCTTCATTTATTTCATTGAATCCAAGTTGCCATTCCACTTTTCTTTTATTCATTTTGAGCTTTATTCTTGACATTGTCTCACATCTGAACTTACAGTAGTTGTATGGCCTTGCTCAACCTGAGTCCCCCATAGCTAAGTGGTAAAGCATCCAACTGCACCAGGAAGGCCATGGATTTGACTCCCATTTGAAGAACACAAATTTTTTCTGAGCAAAATTTGACCTGAGAGCCATTCTTCGTCTATTTCATTTAATCCAAGTCATCATTCCACTTATTAGTTATTTATTTACATTGCTTTTCACTTAAAATGTTTTGTTAATCCTTTTCAGTCAAACTTAGACTGCGAGCAGTCTCTCTTTTGCTCAAAAGTCCGTGCTGGACGAACGGCAAAGTCACGAGCGCTATATTTGAGCGGCGAGTGGTGAATCCGTGAGCCGCGAGTAGCGTGGGCGGGAGAGTGAGCGAAGAGCGAAAAGAGAGACTGCCCTGCTTTCATAATGCATTTCTGAAGCCCTTTGACAGTTCGCATCAGTGACATCACACGCCCATTTTTGAACATGATACGCCGGTGTCAAATTTTTCCCGCGAATTTTAGAGCAAAAGAGTGACTGCTTACAGTCTAGCGAATCGATCGAAGCGTTCAAGTTCAAAGCTTGGAAGATGTGATGAGCAGTTCCACGCCAAAGAAGCCTGTGTTGAACGGGGCGAAGAAAAAATCCTGATTAGCTGTCTGGGTCGGATTTTGTCGTTTGTGTAAGTGTTTGTTACTTGGATTTTTAGATGGTGACTGAATAGGCCAGTTAAAATTTAAGGCGTCGCTTAGAGACTGTTACTGTATAAAGGTCATATCTGATATTTCTATGATGGACTCCTGTGGCTTTACGCCTGTTCATTTGTAATTCGCAGTAAAATTTGATCTTTGATCGTCTGTAAAGCGGTTTTTTATGCCGCGATCGTTGAATTTGGCTCATTTACGGACTTGATGGGTTTTTCAGCCTCTCATGTTTAAATTTCTGACAATAAAGGATCTGAAATATAATTTGCAACGTGACGAGTTTCTTTGATTGTAACGCTGGGCCCGGCTTATTGTCTTAAAAAGTCTGTTGCAGGATGTTATGTTTCGCATCACAGAGTGTGATCTATAGCCCCATTTCGTCAAGAAATTCAAGTTGTAGCTTCTTTAGAGCTCTGCAACCTGTAATAGATGGCTGAACTCGGCTTCAGTCAAATATGTGAATAACTCCTCTTGAAACTATGAGTTTGGTGTCTAGGAGCTTGATATGTTTCCTCCTGTTGTAGACTGCGCTTGTGGCTTTGCCATTCGTCCAGCACGAATTTTTGAGCAAAAGAGAGACTGCTCGCAGTCTATCCTGTTGCGGTCAGCAATTCTACTGATGGCAGCCGTTGGCGCGCACTGAATGTCTCCAAGTGATGATGACAGATACGCGCCATCGGGTCATAGACCGACCAATCAAAACACTCTGTCACCAGAGTGCCGGGCTTCAGAAATGCATTATGAAAGCAGGGCAGTCTCTCTTTTCGCTCTTCACTCACTCGCTCTCCCGCCCACGCCACTCGCGGCTCGCGGCTCGTGGCTCAAATATCGCACTTGCTTTCTCGCCGCTCCTCCGGCAGGGTTTTTAGAGCAAAAGAGAGACTGCTCGCAGTCTAAGTCAAACTGAGTGTCTTTCTTTCCTAGGTGACGTCCCGTTGGACCTTCTCGTGTCCAAACTGCCCTGTGTCGCTCTGGAATGATAAAACACACTTCGAAGAGCGAAGCAAGTGCATTAACTTTTTTGTGGAAGTGTATGGGTACATGCCATTGATGAGGACCCAGTATAGGGCAGATTCTGTTCTGTTTAAAACAAGACTGCCGAGTGATAAGTCGAAGTGTTTTAAATATGTTTAAACCTTTAAAACCCCGGAATCAACATTCATTTTCTCCTCACTGTTTTCCATACAATCCCCATAGTACTAGTTTGGAGTATTTGCTTAATCTTTTGGTGATAATTTTTATTCTTGTAACCTGTAAGTTTGTTCAAGTAATGGCATTGTAAGGAGAAATTAGATGCTTGTTACTTTTGGGGCTCAAAGGGTTAACACTTTTGACTTTTAACGTTATGTAAATGAGGCAAAAGAAAAAATGCTGTGAATTGAATTACTTGACTAATCACATCTTTTCTTCACAGCCTTACAACCTTTTCGGTCAATTATTTTAATGAGGTTTTGTGGTCTAAGTCGAGTTTACAGCTGATTTATCTTTTCAAGCATGGATGTATACAACCTGAAATGCTCCACAGAAATTATTTAATAATCATTACAGATGTTTGGAAAGAAACTAAATTCATGGATGGAAAACCTTCCTTCTGTAACCTGGAAAACTCTTTGTTTGAACCCTATAATGCATTAATGCAATGTTTTGCAAGCTTGCAAATTTGCACTCAGATTGATGTAAGATTTACACTGTTTGGCAGAGTTTGGTCTCAGTGTTTTCGTCTGTGACAGTTTCATGTGGGCAAGTCCACACTGAAATAGCTTAATTACAATTTGCATACAATAATATCTGTGGGTAAATGTGGATTCATTTTCATCTCCGCTTGGTCAAGCATTTAGGCATTGGTGACAAGCATTTGATGAAATAAAGTTCTAAAGTTCTAAAGGAAGGCCTTTAGTTTTACTTAGAAAAAAGAATCCCTCCGGTTCAGGCTTTACAATATTGTTTGTGACATATTAACATACATGTAGATATAAATGAATTTATAAAAAGAAAACACAAAAGTGTTGTATAATTATATTATATTGGCATGTTGAGTTATTAATTTCATGCTGAGAGATCTAATTCTTTTTTCAAAGTGTATATGACTAATAAATTATTATGTACAGACAGTGCAAGGGCTATGCATACACGTTATAATATAACCTATTTTGTTGGGTTTTATTGTTCATTTAATATATACTTTTTTCATATATTTAATATTATTTTTCTATTATTTTCTTTCAAGTTCAATTCAATCAGGATAGATCAGTCTACTCTTATCTATCAATAATGTTACTTTTGTAACTGTAACTTATGAAGAAATTAAACTCATTAAAATTGTTATTGTTAAAATCAGAATGAAAAGTGTATAAAAATTTATCTGGTGCTTATTCATTTGGTTTGTTGTAAATAGAAATTGCTTGCATGCTTGCTTCACTTAACCTGATTCAAGCACTAAAGGCAGTTTAGATAAGTGAAGCATGAACTCTGTCAGAATCTTTGTGCAGTAAAAAAGACTTTTAGATTAGGACTTTTTGAGGGTGCAGTTTTACGGTAGTATGCTGGGACTTTTTTGAGTTATAAAAATTTGGCCTTATTTGCACCGCCCCATCAGTATTATACCCCAGTAACCCTTGGCATAGCATGCAATGGTGTACATGAGTTCTATAGGTGGATCCTTGCTGACGTCATTTGTATGGCTGGGTGGCAACTCTTGTCACCCAGCCATACAAACGGCTGTAAATTTGACCTTTTTCAAAAAGGAATATCTCCTTCAATTTTCAACATTCTCCTCTCATATTTGCTGTACTAATGGTGCCAGTCTCTTTCAATTTTTCGTGTTTTCATTTATGACTGCCAACATAAACAAGGATCCGCCTAAACAATTCACTCCCTTGAACACAAGTGAACTTGAGTTGGCATCCAGGTAGTCATCCTGAAATTTTAAATGGTCACGCTTCTCTGCGTACACTTTAACAATATAACAGACAGCACCAAGTGAGTTTCTTCTAATCACTGAATTTTTTCTTGACAGTGTAGTAAACATTGCATAATTCCATGATCATGAAGAAATTCGCATGCATTGCGGACCTACAATGTCATTGTAGCTCTTTACGATCATTGTTGTATCAGCATGATTCATGGAACAAATAAAATTATTTCAGGCGTTTAGCGATCTGTTAGAAGGAAATATTAGCCGAGGCTTTGGCGAAGAAAATCTCTCTTCGTTTTAGCTTTTCAGTTAGTCTCTCTGTGAAGGGGAGTCGTGGAGGGGTGGGGGTTAATGCTCAACGACGGGAGCTCGATTACCTATCAGCAAGGAAGGCTATCAAATCCTGCCAACAAAGAAATCCATCAATTTAACAATGGGAAACAATTCTTCCAGACAGGTGCTGCAATTAAAAGTCAATGTTTTATTATGTTAGAATTCGTTGCTTTGGAGACTTTGTATTCACTACGCAGGATTCCCGCATTCAACCGTGAAATGACGTCACGACCCGGTCAACCTTGACATGACAGAAAGTCATATTTCTTTGTATAAATCTGTGGATTTGTGTGTAAGATTTTCACTGATGTTCTTCGAACTCTTTTATGATGAGCTGGTGTTTGATATATCTACGTTAACGACGGTTGTGACTGCAAAGATCTGATTGAAATATCACACATCGTGGCTGGAAATTTGGCGTGTTTACAACGCGATTTGTGCCTCGTGTGACTTCGAGATTGCGGTTTGAAGACAGCTTCGTGTTTTGGATTTTGCAATTCTGAGGATTTATTTAGTGGTCTTCAGTTAAAATGAGCGACGCACAAGCTTCTACAAACCTTGAAGAGGAACATGCAGCTACTTCCACTTTAGAAGAGGAGAGCGAACGAGTTTCAAAATCAAAAGGAAAGAAGAAAGCAAAAGGCACGAAGAAACGCAAAGAATCTGTAGAAGAAGATGAACCGGAGGACGGCGGTTCTTCTCGTAAAAAGAAAGGGAAAGGAAAGAAAAAAACAGCTCGTAAAGTAAGTGATACGCCCGATATTACGCCAGAAGTCGAATCGGTAAGCTATAGTAAATTGGAATCGAATGCTGGTGAAGCTTCGATTTTGGACGAAGCACCGAAGGAGACGGTGATAGAGATCAAAGGCGAGAAAGAGGCAGACGAGCTTCAGGAGGTCGTAGTAAAGAAAGAAGAAGCTTTAGCTGAAGGAGACAACGTAATTCAAGAAGTACGAGTTGCTGGTGAGAGCAGCGGGGAAGAAAAAATAGACGAGAAGAAAGATAGTGAAGGAGAAGGGCCGGGAGATGGGTCGAAAGAAGGCGAATCTGGTAGCGGCGGAACTGTGCGGAGAAGAGCTACTTTGTCGGATTTAAGGGGCGAAAGTGTAGATAAAGGGGATGGAGAACAACCTTCTGCTGAAGCAACTGTGTCTGAGGTATATACATGTCTTTTAAATTAAGTTAATAACGAGTTGGCATGTGTGAACCTAACGTTTCTGTCGTAAACTGGATTTGTGACACTAGCACACACCATTCAACTCATTTGCCAGTACGAGTTTATACACTTTATTACCTGTTCACATGAGATGTTTAAATTACATCTTGGGATGAAAGTTGTCCTGGGACAAAAGTGATCCCAGGAGGAGTTCATCCCAGGACAAGATCAAGTTCAACTCTAATCTGGGGCCATTCGATTTACTGTCTGCATCCCCCACTATTGAGGGTTATCTATAAATTTTACCCCTAAGGAAAAAAAAAAACAGATGTTTTCGAGAAATTAAAGGTACCAACATAGGTACCCCCTCGAAATGACTTTTGAAAGCCCCTCCCTCTCCCTAGGATTTCCCTGGCCCTCAATGGGGGGGGGGGGGGGTGCAGACATTAAATGGAATGGCCCCTGGTCATTTACTTGTTGCTGTTTACATATGTGGTATCATCCACTGATGATTTTATCCCTGTCCCCCATTCTTGGTGGTTTCATGGAATGGCAACAAAGACCTCTGCCTCTGCATAGCAGCGAGTTGGAGTAGCTGTTAGCATGCCAGACTTGAAAGTTTTGATTGGAAGGTAGAGAATCATTGGTTGGAGGCTGATTTCTTTGTCGTGTCGTGTTGATTCCTCTGACTAGAAACTTACCTCCACCTTGCTTCTCCCTTTCTATCCACATGTACATGTACCAGCTATCTGCAAGGGAAAGCTGACAAAAATATGTTAAGAGTAACCCTCTGATTGACTGGCATACCCCGGGGGGAGGGGGCACAGTTGACTTGTGCTTGGGTGCAGAGGTGTTGCTGAGGGTCCGAAACCCCGACCTTGTTTAGCACAAAAAAGAGGCCTGAAATACAAACCCTGTTGAGAACAACACCATCCATGTTAGGTCCCTATTTGGGACAAATGACAATGCACTCTCTTGTTTTACATAATTTGAAAGTGTTTTAAAGACTGGCAAATGTCTCTGTTCCATACCCTGTTGAAGATAACCCTGTTAAGGACAGACTCACAGAAAATTATATACCCTGTTCAGGACAGAGAGGCTGAAAACCATACCCTGTCCAGCGGCGTAACCCTGTATAGGCCATATAAGGGAATCCGCCCCCGCACTCTGGGTTACCTTACCTTTACCTTCTGCACAAGTTTCATTTGTAGTTAACCCTTTAAGCACTGTATTCTCTGTACTGTTCTCCATACATTTCTTATGGAACTAGTAAGGAGAATTTGTCTAAATATCAAGACGTCTTATCCTTGGTGACCACATCTTTATTCTCACCACTTGAATGTTTGAACAAGTAGTGGTTATGTAAATAGAAATTTCATTTTGTCATTTATAGGGGCTGGGATCTGTGAAAGAAGAAGGAAGTACAGATGTAAAGAAAGAAGTTGAATCTGCAGAAAGTGAAAAAGAGATTGACACCAAGGAAACTACAAACACAGAGACTGGTGATGAAATCAATGTAGAGCAAAAACAAGGTGAAGCAAATACAGAAGAGGAAAAACCAGTGGAAAAAACTGATGCTGATAAAGAGGAAGGGAAACCAGATGCTGTAGCTATAGAGATGACTGAGAATGTAGAGCAAGTTGCTGTGCCTGTTGAGGAGGAGGGTAAAACTGAGAGTACAGAGGGTGGGGAGGGTGAAGTCAAACCTGAGAGTACTGAGGGTGGAGAGGGTGTGAGAACGGTGCCTGTAGCAACTACAGTTATCACTGAAACAGAGACAGGGATGGATCATTCCAAATACGAGGAGCTTGATGATGAACTTCCATGGGCGATGTATCGATCACTGGATACTCCTCCCCAGAGACCCCCTGTTGAAGAAGAGGATGACTGGCCTGCATCTGATGATGAGGGGGATTATGGTAATATTTTAAGATTATTTCTATTTTGTTTCTCTTTACATGCATTGCTCATCTGGTGTGTTTTATTCTGGTGTACATGTATGTGTGGGGGTGCAGTGGTATAGTGGTTAGCACTGTGGACTACAGATCTGAAGGTTGGTGGTTCAAGACCCGGTCCCTACCATTGTGTTTTTTCCTTAGACAAGAAACTTTACCCCACATTGTCTCTCTCCACCCAGGTGTATAAATGGGTACTGGTGACTTACTGTTGGGGGTAACCCTACAATGGACTAGCATCCCATCCAGCGGAGAGTGGCAATACTATCAGTTGCTTCATGCTACAGAAACTGGGATCAGTCCGGGCTGTGTGTGCTTCCTTGGCTCTTGTGTGACTTTACCATTACCTTGACGTGTGTTTCAAGTCAAATCATGATTGTGACTTTTAAACTCGTTATTTTCACCTTTTCCCTGCTTGGGGAATGGGGTGGGATATAAGAACCTTCCATGCATCCCTATCCTGGGCAAAGGTGGTGGCATCTGCCCAGGATCTCCCGTCCACCTGAAAGTCCTGTTTCCATTGTGTGCACGACCCCTCTTTTGTGTGCCCTTTGATGCCCAGGTCAAAGCAATGTACAGGTTCTCTCCATTGACCACTTTTATTAACTTATAAACTGAGGGTGCAACTTATTAATGTCTGCTTGAGTTTATGATAAATTTGAAATAACTGGGAACCAACAAGCGTAGCTCAGCAAATAACATGGAATTATTGTAGACATACCTTATAACATATAGGTGTTGTGCAGGGCTCAATGAAATTAATATACCGTGTGACCATCCGGAGCTTGTACTTAGGTACATGTAGATCTATTTGATTGTTGGCCAGATAACGTTTTTGTGTACTAGCTAAAGGGACATTATTAGCTACATGTATTTGGCAGATTAATAACACTAAAGGAATAGTGAGAAAGTGCCCTAACCAAGCTGTAACTTGAGAGTAGCTTTTTTCTCAAAGGGCGAGCTAGAATTTAATTTTTTTGTACTCCTGGTCACTTCATTCATGAACCTAGTGAAACCATAACTTAGGATTTCTTTTATTTGATTGTTTTAGTTGTTGACTCTGGCTCTTGTAGATTGTTGAAATTGTGATTCCAGAAAATAACCACACCCCCACCACAGAGGGTCATTGGAAATTCTGAGGGGGAGGGGGGTCTTAAAGCCCAAAATTTTTAAAGGAAAGTATAAGCCTAAACTGGAATTTCCAGAGGGGTGGGGAATTCAAACCAAAAAAACCCTCCGTTGGGGGATTATGGATATTTTCTGGAACAACACATTCCAATAATTGTTTTGCATGTATTTTTTCTTCTGTTCTCCTAGCGCCTCCCAAGAATGATGATCTCCCAGATCTTGACATGCTGATGGGAACTTTAGATGGAGGTGAGTCTGAACTGGAAACGACAGCATCTCCACCACCACTCATACTTCCAGAGGAAAAACATGCCAAGCAGCGGCGCATTGAAGAACTCAAGCAGGGTCTTGCTAATGAGTCTATTGACCCTTATGATGAGGAATTTGAGAAAAGGATGGAAGAAGAAATTCTCATGATTGGGAATATTTCACTGGAGATGGTTCAGGTATGAAAACCTTCTAGCTATAGTTACATGCACGTGTTAGTTAGTGCTTCTTTTGATCATCTGGGCACTCTGAATGATGCCATCACATTATGGTGTGTCGGCACAAACCCTACTCTGTTACATTGGTATAACTAGCAATTTTTTTGTTGGAAAGAAAGAAAAAAAATCTTTATTTGGATGTTTATTGAATGTGGAAAGCCTTTAGCAAAGGTTTTATTGTCATTCGTATAAAGGAAGAGGAATGCCGTCTGCGAGATGAACACATAGCTTACGAACAACAACAGGCCAAAGTACAGCGCGAAAGACAGGAAGATTTACTGATGAGAGAGGCTAAAGCTCGCAAAGAAGTTATGAGGGTGATGAGAGAGAAACGGAAACAGGTGCAACAAAGAGAGGTGAGTTGATGTTAATTTACTTAATTTCAAATTGGCTGTGAAAGCAGTGCAAGGCTAATTGCAGCGCCCGGTGGAAAAAGGGCGTAAGTGATGATTTGAGGTTAAAATTTGAAGAATTAGCGTATTACTTTTGCTTAAAACTGACACAAAGAAAACAACAGGATTGCGGATTCTAGGTTGAATTCCTTTGTTTTAGTTCAGGCAGAAAACAAAAGAAATCTTTCACGCATCACTTGAGCGAGTTCAGTTCAACAAAACTTTTCACGCAAAAGTAATACGCTAGTTCTTCAAATTTTAGATCTCAGGTCAAGAAATAAGTGCGCAACAGCGTTCCTCACATGAAAACCAGCCTGTGTGCCAATGTTCAGCTAAATAGGAGCAGAAAACAAAAGAAATCTTTCACGCATCACTTGAGCGAGTTCAGTCCAACAAAACTTTTCACGCAAAAGTAATACACTAATTCTTCAAATTTTAGATCTCAGGTCAAGAAATAAGTGCGCAACAGCATTCCTCACATGAAAACCAGCCTGTGTGCCAATGTTCAGCTAAATAGGAGCAATTTCGATTTTAACCTCAAATCATCACTTACGTCCTTTTTCCACCGGGCCCTTCAATTTAAAGTTGCCTCACAGTTTCTGCCAAAACCTTTTTATGTGTCAGTTTCCTGATCAATTGTGTTTGTTTTAAAATGTCCAAGATGGAGGATGCCAGATCAGTTTTAAGATTATCATGTCGAATCAAAATTCAGGACTTAACCCTTTAAGCCCCAATATTAATGTGCATATTCTCCTTAGTGTTCTCCATACAATTCTTATGGTACTAGTTAAGAGAATTTGCACAAACATCAAGACAGTTCACATTTGGAGATCATTTACTTTATTCTCATGACCTGTATGTTTGATCTGAAGTAGGGATATTGTAAGGAGAAATTAGATGCTTGTCACTATTGGGGATTTAAGGGTTAATAGAGCTTTCATGGTGTGTGATCACCAGCATGAGTATGTGCTACTCAGCTTATTGATAGAAGTTTTTGGAGAGTAATAGCGTAGCACCAGCAGCTATTTTATATTTGGGTAGAACTGAGTTGTTTTCTAAAATTGCTACAGCTATCATTTCTCAGAATGATGTTAAACAGGATAACTGTTGACACTTATAGCTGGTGGTCTTGCTTTTAATGGTGACTTATTCTAATTTGAAATTCTGTTTTTGTTGTGCTTTTTAAGGATCTGATGATGCAGCAAGATCGGCTGATTCAGAACAGGATTCACCGAGCATTCCGTAGAGCAGAAGAACAGCTGCTGAAATCTCTGACAGCAAGAAAGGGAGAAGTCAAGGCAAGTGTTGTAATTTTATGCCTCTGCTGTAGCATCTAATGGATTCTACAGTAAGTCTAGGTGCATCACAAAATACAAACAACTGTCACCTTCTTGGGGCATGATGACAAACTTCTCTTGAAAAATAAGGGCAAGCACTTTTATTTTGCCTTGATGTTTTCTTGACTAATAGTTTACCCCCTTGTAGAATTACCCCACTTTAAAGAAACTTCAAAATAGTTACTAGTAAAAGCTTTCCTGGAATTTGTTCTTCAATACTAATTGAAAAGCTGATTCCAATTAATATGTACATGTACATGTAAATCTAATGTTATTAAAGGATGTCACACTTAAGACTGTAAAGCTAAAGGTGCAAGAAAATGATGATGGCAAGAAAATCAAAAATTTCACTCAGCCCATTTCAACATTTTTTTTATGATTTTTTCAGGCCATGTATGGAGATCTGATAATGGCAGATGGTCAGTATGGAGGCAGCAAAGGACGACGATGGAAAGTGGATTGGAACAGGACACCGCAGCCAATCCAGATCAAACTGAAGTGTTTAAGAGGAGTCAAAGACAAGTTACCAGGTGGAAATAAATTTTACTGTTGTTAAATTACTGGCAGATGATTAAATTTTTGAGGCTGTGGATTAGCCATTCCCATATAAGAAATGATGTGTTTCAGCAAATTCTAGCCATGACTGAAAATCTTTGGTGTTTGGTAAGTGAAGCTTAAATACATGCAGTTTATGTAGTACAATGTAACGTTGTTAAGCCCAGGAAGGGCAGGGAGGGAGGTCCTCTGGGTAGATGTAGGACACAAAAGTCATTTCAACTTTTCTGTTGAATCTTTGACCAACTGCCACTCCCTAGGACCAAAAAATTGGTCGAATGACATCAAATCCTCCCTCATTTTGGGTTACCTATTAATGTCCCTTTCATCACTACCAGGTCTGTACTGGTCAGAAATTAATTTTGACAGTCAAATGCATGAGGGTGGAGATGGAAAAAATGATTCAAATGACACACATCCATCTGTGGTACCCCACCCCCTTCAGCGTAACAATGATGGGTGCATTATCAGGCACAGTAAATCTCAGTTCTTAAATTAAATTGGAAACACTAGAGTTTCAAGATTCTTATAGTGATTGAGAAAATGCATATAAAATTCACAGGTACATGTATGAAGACATTTTTATATTTAAAGCATTATTGCAAAGTTCTAAATTCATTGACAAAAATGTTTAAAAAAAAGTGCATTCCCCAAAGTTCCCAAGATTGAGAGAAGAAAAAGAGCACTGAATTTTATTTGGCAAAGTATAATACATGTATATGTTGGGAAACAAACAGCAAAATCACATGACAATACTGCTAGTGTTTAGTAGCTTTTGTTTAAATAGTCACACTTGTGGATTTTATTCATAAACTCTCAAGTTAGAACCACTCTGTATGGCATAACATCACAGATAAGTACTGCCCAGTAGCTTTAATTTGAGTGGGACTCACAATTTCAGATTTCGTCCTCAGTCTCGAAAGTTAGCACTACCTGGTATTTCATGATAAATGGTACCACAAGAAAGTGTTGCTTGAATACATGGAGCAAAATGGTAACAAACCCTCTGCAATCTCTAATACATGTTCGTGTACTTGGTGTTTTTTTCTCTAGCTGGTCGCTATGTTTTGATGGTGTCACTCTATGATCGTCTGGGTGGCCATGTTCTCAAATGGTCCAACCTCAAAGGGCAGCAGTGGGGCGGAGCAACATTGCCCCTTCAGCATGATGGGGAGTTCTTTAATATAGAAATCAAGGTTAGTTTCCTTAGAAAATGAAAAAAAGGTACATCAAGAAGTGAAGAAAAACATAAAATCATGCTTAACCCATAGGTGGCCCATGCAGTCAAAGCTTAACCTAGCAGACAGAGCAATTGTAAGTCAACAGCCAGTCTCAAGTCTCCATCCTCTACTTGATTTTCGTTTCTCAATTTTTACAAGAACTGAATGTTGGAAATTGATAATTGAGTATCGAGAATTGTGACTGTAATCGAGTCTGGTGAGAATCAAATTGAACAAACGAATCACGACTCAGACAATACATGTAAAAACATCTCTTCATGTGATCAATTCTTTTTCACTGTCAAGAAGATGAATACAGTAGTGTCACATTTGTTTCTTTGTTTGTTCATACCTTCCTTTATTCATTGGTTCCTTTGCTTCTTTTTGGTAATGTTTGTCCATTTTTTACTCCTCAGATTGACCAGAGTGTGTTTACGGTGTGTCCTTCCAGACCAGATGTTCGTCCAGGCATGATTCTGGTGTTTGAGCTGTTTATCCTCAGGGGGAGTGTCACACCTACAGACAGGGTGGTGGGGTGGGGCTGTTTCCCTATTTGCGATGGAGAGTTTAACATTGTTGATGGAAAGTAAGCAAGACTATTATTGTGCTACAACCACATTATTATATTATACAGTGTACTATTGCAGGAGGTACCAGAGTGGATTTTTGGTACAAAAACAGTGAAACCCAGTTCATAGATGTGCCATGACAGTGTGCTCATGTTAACAGGAAAATGACTGCAGCATGTCTATTTTTTTTTTGGGGGGGGGGGGGGGGGTAAAGGGCACAAATAAATAGACATAAAGCAGCCTTCACACATCAAACTGATGTTGGCCAACTCGTGTTGGCAAACTCAAATTGGTGTGTGTGGATGAAAAAGTTGGGAAAAAGTTGGCGAGAATAGAGACAAGTTCTGATTTGTCACCAGCAGTTTGCCAAGATGTTGCTGTGTCACTCACACACACACACACACCAATTTGAGTTTGCAACACAAGTTGGCCAACATTAGTTTGATGTGTGAAGGCCGCTTAACAATGAGTATGGTGAATGTATTGCCAGGGTTGTAAGTTATAGATTAGGATTCACAGCATGTTCATGCAATTGCAGTAATACTCTTTTGTTCAGATGCAATGCAGGCAACCATCATGAGCTCTCTGCAACCCTCCTTGTCACGTGCAAGGTCATCAGGCTTTCTTGGTATCAAACCCGGTTTTTAGATGTACTGTCTGTAGGACTTTTGTTGTTTTCTTTGTCCTCTGCGGTTGTGAGATGGATGGTAGACAGTATAATTATGTTCCAGTAAGCTTCTTTTCTGACATGTGAAAGGTGTGACCTAGAAAGTTCACATGTCAGATTTGTACATATACTTTATATCAGAAGTTCTATTTCTAGCGTCTTGTACAAATATATATGAATACCCACCATGCAGCTTAAGTACAAATATTATGACAAAATATGTGTACCGGTATGTATTATTATTTTGAGGAATACTGTAGGACCAATGATTATTAACAATGCTTCAATCTGTTTGCAGGTACAAGGCTCCATTTCTTAGGGGCGATATGGATCCTCACATTGATAAGCATGAGAAAATTGAAGAGCTGATGGCAGAAGACTTGGAGAACTGGCTGTGTAATCTGTACTTTGAGATCGTCAAACTACCTCGGTGAGATGTCAAGAAATTGTTACATGTAGAGAACACCTGGGTGTACTGGCATGAAATAAACAGGGATGCTTTTAAAATTTAAAATGCTTATGCTTTACTAAGCAGTAGCCTGCATGCAGATATCACCTAAGGAAATAGCAGATGTCTGTATGCAGTGGTGGGGATAGAAAGTAGAGGGCTTCTTAAAATCATTTTTAAAGGAACTCCTAAAAGGTTTCATAACACGTCATACAGTCATACATTAATCAATTGACGGGAGTGATAGAACTTTGCAAATATGACCAGCTCCCACAGTCAATGGTCAATGGCTTCATGACTCTTAAAACCTTATTGCAAAGGTCATGAGTCCGAATACCATTCAAACCTAAATTTTGTCAGACTTTTTGCCAATTCAATAGTTGCCGAAAAACTGTGGTGATCTCTTTTGGCAGCAAAACATGTTAAACCATTTTATTTATTTTATTATTCTTTTTTTTTGTCTTCAGATACATGGCCGGCCAGAAGGAGTATGAAGTTGAACTGCAGTTCACATCTGGAATTCTCAGCTACCCATCACGCACAAACATTGATGAAGAGAACATTGATGGAGAGGAACCCATCTTTGGCTCGCGGATGGATCTCAAGTCTGCATCTCCTTCCAGCAGTCGACGTGGCAGTAGAATCAGTACGATGGGGTGAGTTAACCCTTTTACTACAAGGACATCCAAACTTGAATGTTATAAGACAAAACGATTTCAAATGTCTTTTTTGGACAATATTGAAAAATGAACAGCCTGGGTCTACAGGAAAGTACTACTCGATAGCTTTCATTTGAATGGTGATACTTTGGAATTTCATCCAGAAACTCAAATGCTAGAGCCACCTTGTACAGCACAATAAGCAGCATCTCAGGAAAGTACTGCTCAATAGCTTTCATCTGAATGGTCACACTTTAGGATTTCATCCACAGACTCAAAAGTTAGAACCATCTTGAACAGCACAGTAAACAGCACCACGGGAAAGTACTGCTCAGTAGCTTTCATTTGAGTGGTCATTCTTTAGGGTTTTGTCCACAAACTTTAAAGTTTGGTTTTTCCCTATTTAATAATTTGCAACAGTAAAAAAAAAAGTGACGGCAGATAGATTGTTGTTTTCACGTTTATAGAAGAACTTAATGATTGCCTTCCATAATTATATTTAGGTCCAGTTTTTTTGGAAGCACAGCTCACATTGATGCAGCCGTGGAGGAGAAGGAGGGCATGGGTTCTACCCATAACCTACAGGTGGAGGTCCCGGATGTGAGAAGAACTGTGAGTAATAGCAAATTACAAATGATTCAGGAAATTGAAGGAGATCGTGAAGGGTTTAATGACAAAGGGGTGAATATCGCGATTCTGGGGAAAAAAGTTGAAAAACACTCCAAACTGCCCCAGTCTTTACGTTCTGTGGATTTTGTGTGCTAAAACAATGTCCGTATATTTATTTCCTGCCATTAAAAGCTAACTCCCGGCACCAGAAAGGTGCCCATTGTCACTGCAAGATTGCCGTCGATTTTTCTTCCAGGAAAAATAAAAACAAACCAGTGTTTACAACACAAAAACCCCAGTGAAAGTTTGGGGGCAAGTCTGGGCAAGTTTGGATTTTTTTCCCCTTTTATTTTTGTCGCAAAGTTGCAGTATACGCCCCATTCGCATTAAAACCCTTCAATTGTGAATTGACTTTAGTGAAAACTTGTTTAACGGCGGCGTCGTTATAGGCCATTTCCGGGTTGTCTCGTGCCTCTTTTTGAAAATGAGGCCTCGTGTACAACCTTTCATATGAAATTGAGTTTTATCTGCCTGTAAATGGAAACTCATTTTTATTTGAAAGGCTTTACACTAAGACGCGCTTTGAAAAAGAGGTACAAGGCAACTCGGAAATGGCATATTACGGTTACGTTATTATGTATGGTCCAATCAAAGGTTTATGAAGTTATTTCTGTAAAGCGGTTTTCAATTGAGCCAAACCAATAGAGCAGTTTTCAATTGAGCCAAACCAATAGAGCGGTTTGTTTTCAAATGAGCGTCGTAAAACTAAAACCAAAGTAATTACTCTAACCAATCACAAAGGGAACAAAACACAAAATAAACCAATCAGAAATCGAAGCGAATATGAGTAATTAGCGTTAAGCGCGGGAAAGCGCGTGCGAGCACGTCGTCGAGGTGCCATCAAGCTCACTCATCCATAACAGGTGTTAACAGTTTACGGCCCTCGTTGACAGCCCTGGATAATTATGTAATTTATCTTCAGATTTTCCAAAATAATGACTCAATGGTGAGTTTTCCTATTTCAGTCCCTTACTGTGCCGGATCCGATATTACGTCAGCGCCGTACATCTTACGGGGGAGACCAGCGCCGTGCATCAGCCGCATCACGCCGGATGTCACGCCCCGTGACCATGCACATGTCACGCAAGGCAGTGGAGGTAGACGCCTCAAGCGACGGTAGCGGGACGGACTATTCGGATGATGAGGTGCTCATGCTGAAGAAAGATGATGGTTTTAGACCAGTCAAGGGACAGCCGGGCATGTACTACAAGGTTTGTGATCAGTAGCAACTGCCAGTAGTTGATAACTAGACTTACGTTATGCGTTATGGGGCAATACGGTCAAACGCCACGTTTTTAACAAGTTTCAGCACTTGAACTTTTTTTTATCTCAAAGCGATTTCATTCGATCCACAAATGGCCCCATTAGGTCGTTGTTCAAGGCGTAATGAAGTTTTGAGAATTTTTTGACGAATTTCAAAATGTTCTTAGAAAAGAAAAAGGGGAGAGGTTGAGAAAGTATTGAGAAAAGAGAAAATTGAAGATTTGAAGAGGATTGAAAATTTAAATTTGAGGGTTAGTACTTAATAGACGGATACCAGACAGTCCGCTGCCAACCAAGGTCCTCATGAGCCTGCTAGCGGACTAACTGGTTCTGTGTATATCCTTTTTTTTTCCATTTTTCATTTCTTTCATAACTACAGTTCATAACAAAGTAAAGGAATGAATTCGAAGGGAGAGAAAAATTTAGCAGAATGCTTCAACGTCGTCTATTCAAGGTCGTTTTTCACCTGAAGTATTTAATCAACAAACTCAAATCACGCCGAGTACAAAGAAACTCTTCTTGATCTGTGTCAGGCATTTGCACGTTGCTTCAATTTTAAACAAGAACAAGGGGATTTATTAGACGGCTCTTAGACTAAAAAATCAATTTTCCATTTTAGAAACACTTGAATAACCCAGTGGATGTTCACGCCAAGAAAATGTTCACCATGCTTCCGAAAACTCCACTCATGACGCGAAAGAAAAAGAGAAAGAAGCTGACTCACTTGGAAGAGCTAGAAGAACATACGTTTACTGTTCAGTAAGTATTGAATTATCTGCTGGTAAAATGGCGGGAAGAGCAGTGGCTGGCCATTTAAAATGGCGGGAAAATGACGGGCTGCTTGTCGTCAGAAATGGGCAGCCGTGAGAATGGCGGGAAAATATTTAGCTGTGTATCATGTAACGATTGGAACCGCTAAAGTGGCGGGAAAAATGACTGGTTGCAATCGTTGTTATAGCAAGCAGCCGCTGAAAAGGCGGGAAATTGACTACCTCTGTGTGGTTTAAATGGCGAGACGTATGGCCACTCAAATGAATGCTATTGAGTCCTACTTTTCTTTGGGGTTGAAAATATTTCGACTTAAAAAAATTGACGTTTTGGTAAATGTTTTATTTAACTTTTTTGTATTTGTTTTTTTTTTTGTATTTAGTTAACCTCTCGTATTTTTTGTTTCTCTTTTCTCCTACAGACCCCCATGGTCCAACAAAGGGCACATCCCTCGCTATGACCGAGAGAAGATGCAGTATGTTGGCCGCCAACTCATGGCTGAGCTGGGCCTCTCCCAGTGGCGCTCCCGAGAATTCTGGGCCATGCTGCTTCTTATTGCCTTCACATGGTGGTTACGACTGTATACTCATTATGGCGGTCAGTGGATTTACCTTCAAGCGCTCGCTATTCCTCTCAGCAAGTAAGTGAAAATGAACCAATCAGAGGAAACATGCTAATTATTTTAACCAATGAGAAGCAACGCAAAGCCAGTCGTGTCTTTGCGCGTTTTCCCGCGGTACAAGACTGCACCAGTTGCACGTTTACCTGCGCTAGGCACCCGTTGCATGTTTTCCCGCGCTTGAATCGGTTACATGTCTTCTCCCTCTTGGCACCGCTGACCAGTTTTCCCGCGCTTGACAGCAATTACATGTTTCCCTAGGCTTGGCACCGGTTGCATTTTTTTCCCGGACTTGGTACTGCTTACATGCATATGGTTACTGCTCTTTGCGCACAGCTGATTATACGTTTTCCCGGTCTTAGCACAGTGTAACTTCAACGATGCTTCACAGAACAAAAAGGGAATGGCCTTATAATAATGCAGACCTTATCAGGCGTTTCATTCCCTGAAAGGAAGCTTCTCTTACAGCGGGGCTATGTTATGGAATAACTTACCCAAATGCCTAAAAAATGCTGTATCTGTTAATAATTTTAAGCAAATTATTAAGAAGATAGCTGATATATCGGATTCCCACACGGCAATCATGTAAAGCAGTTGTAATTAATTTTAGTTATTTACTTAATTAACTGGTGATTTTCCGTGTTTAAATAAAGTTTTACTACTACTACTGCTGATTACTATTCGATCTTAAAGGGCTAACGTTGGTTATACATTTGTCTTTGTGCAGGTATGATTTCCTGGCTTACACAGTAAACCTGAACTATCAGAACACCCTGCTTAAGACCCGTGAAGAGATCAGCTTGGTGGTTATAGGACCGTTCTTTAACATTATCATATTCTGTTTGACGGTGATATTTTCATGGATGCTTCAGCGCTTATACGGCACGTCTCCTAACATCTTTTCCCGTTTTATCATGGCGTATGGAATCAACGTGCTTTTAGACCCAATTTGGATCCTGATTGTTGACTCTGCGCTCATGAGGTATGTAGCAGGGTTCAATCTAGAAATTGGCCAAGAGGGCCCAGTGGGTCCCCTTTTGCAATTTTAGGGGGGGACCCTTTTTCAAGAAAGGGAGCCCAAGAAAGAAGCAACTGAGAAGGCCTGGATTCGAGTAACTGCGGAATCCCGGAAGTTTGTCTTGTAAAATAATGGTTCTCGACGCTTGAAAAAATGTGACATTCCCTTTTTTAATGTTTAGTATTATTGGTATATTATATGCATGGAAGAAAAGAGAATAACTCAGAAGCAACTCAATACGAGACTATGAGTTTCGAAGTATAGAACGGCGGTCATATCAATCTTATCGTCAGTGATGTTTTCGAATACTTTATTTCAGAAAATTAGTTCTTTTCCTTGGACACAATTTTGCGCACCCCATTTGACGCGCCAACGTAAATTTTATGCGACATTTTTGTTTTCGAATTGCGGAAATTCGGCAAAGCCACGTTCTAGAATAAACCCTATGTAGCTTGGTATTCTGTCACACTAGTTGACTGTATTTTGGATGATCCTGTCACGCTTTTACAAGAAATACAAGAGTTTATGCAAGAAATACTTAACTGATCAGAAAGCCGCCACGCTCCTAAAATTATATTTATGCTGTTATAGAATTACTAAAAGTTTAATGGTAATCGTTATTACTTTTTTTTCTATTACCATTTACTTTTTTTCATATCTTAAGCTTATAGTATTTCTTTTGTTGTTGTTGTTTTTTTTTTTGAGTGCATATAGTGAGTGAATTTTATAGTTTAAGTTTTTAGGCGCTATTTAATATTTAATATTTAATTATTATTTAATATTTTGTGTTGTAGTGAGGGCCACGCAGTTATCAGTGTTTTTTACTACTGTCAAGTGTTTACCCCCTATAAATAATGTTTATTACGCTAGATCATTCTAGATCAAGCACCTCTAACCCATGGTCTCCTTGGAATGTTGCTAACCCCTTTAAGGACGGTGCCTCCTTTTGTTACTGCGCATACGTTCTGCGCATCTCGGGATATTCGGGTTTCTTAAGGAATTTGCCCCTAATACAACAAAATTTTGTTCGGTTTATGAATATGTGGAAAATGCAGATCTTAGCAAGGGCTATCAGAATCCAAAAGGAAAATTGGGGATAACCACGCATTTTTCAGAGATAATTGATCTTAAATTTGGAAAGAAATTGTCATACATTCTTGGTATTTTCACGCTTTTTTAGAATTATGGTTGCTTAATTATCTCTGAAAAATGCGTGGTTACCCACATTTTTCGTTTTGGTTCCAATAACCCTTGCTAAGATCTACATTTTCCCCATAGTCATAACCTTTGCAAAAATACATCTGTATTAGGAGGCACCGTCCTTAAGCCCCACTATCAACGTGCATATGGGAGGTGGCGTGGCAGAGTGGTTGGGGCGCTGGATTTGTAATCCGGAGGTCCTGGGTTTAAGTCTTCCTCTCTAACCACTTGGATTTGTTTTATGGTAGTCCGGTGTTCAAATCCTCGGCCACGCTTTTAAGCCTTCCACCAGTTGGGGTTTTTAAAACGTTTATGTTCCATTCATCGTTACTTTCTCTTTTTTACAGTGTCCCCAATTAGCACTGCAGCTGCTACATGCATCAACACTTAAATTAAGTCATCATCATCATCATCATCATCATCATCATCATCATCATCATCATCATCATTATCATTATCATCATTATCATCATCATCATTATCATCATCTTCATCATCATCATCATCATCATTATCATCATCATCATCATCATCATCATCATCATCATCATCATCATCATCATCATCATTATTCTTGCTGTTCCTAATATATTTCTCATCGTACTAGTTGGGAGAATGCAGCTCAAATTTCAAGATAATAGTAATGTTATATTTGGTGATCAGTTACGTTATTCTCACTACCTTATATGTTCGACTAAGTAGTGATATTGTGAGGAGAATTGAGTTTTTTGGGGGTTTAAAGGGTTAAGCAACACCCTTGTCCGTTGCTGGTAAATGAATTCAAACGTTTTGTCTTGTCCTAGGTACCTGAACGTTGGAGGGGACGTACCCATAGGAGATGCGTTCAAACTCTACTGGCATTTCTTCCGCTTCGAAAACAACGGAGCTGTTGGGATCGTTCTGACGGTCTTCCTCTACATCGTGACCATCTTCACTTCCTCTGTGGTGCTCTACTTCTATTTCCTACGGATTCACAACAATGGTCGCCTCATGGACGTGTATCACCGGCTTCACGCGCGTGAGGATGAGTTCTTCATTCCTTATGATCTGGAGATCTCCAATGTGGAGCTGAGTTACGTTTGCAAGAAGGCAGAGCAGTGGCGAGGAGAGGAAGGAGAAAGAAGAAAGTCTGCCGTGTATGATTACATCTGGGAGGAGGAGCAGGTATGGATACTAGAGTAGTTTATACCTTGTAAAGGCCCATTTACACATGCGATTTTTGGTGCAATTTTTGTCGCGCTTTCCAATGCAACTTTTGTCGCAAGTGTAAACTAGCAGCGATTTCGCTGCGATTCCAGTGCGATATTTGCTGCAATTTCCCCCAAATCGCCGCCAAGTTGCATCAAGTTTCGAACATGTTCGAAACCTCTGCGATATCGCAGCGACAAATCGCACAGAAATCGCTGCTAGTTTACACTTGCAATTTTTATCGCGAGCTCGAGCGCGACAAAATTGCACTGAAAAGTGCGACAAAAATTGCACAAAAAAATCGCATGTGTAAACGGGCCTTAAGAAAGTTGAAAATTCATTGCTGACAAGCCGATGCTAACCGGGCGGCTTTTAAATATCTGGGTTGAAATTTAGTTATACTTGGTGCATGTTAAATTTCACTCGTCCAGTTGGACAAGCACTTTGGAAAATCTAGTCATCTGGGCTAGGAAGAGCTCGTCCCAGGCAAGCGGATGCGTAATTTCTGAACACGTGATTTTTGAACAAAAAGAAAAATGAATGAAAACTTGAGAAAATGTACGAAATATTACGATGACCAGAGAGCGTCCAGTCGTGTTTTCAATTTTTCGTACATTATCGATAATTATATTTTTCTATAAATTTAGTCTAGGGACTGTCAAACCTGTCCAAATCCAACAGACCGATCACCCCAGACCTATACTAACGCCTTGGCTCACGCAGTTAACTATGTTATCTTACTCGTGTTCTCGGTACCTGACTAAACAACAGCAAGTTGAACTGTCATTTCAGTTTGTGGTTGCGCAGTCTGATCCAGTCCTTCTCTTACTAGATTGACGAGTCAGACATGGGAGCCTCGGACCGAAAGAAGACTGGTCACCGTGAGATCACTACACACGTGTCTATTCACACGATTCACTTGGATGGATTGAGAGAGCTGTACAGGCACTTCCTGAGGCTGCCTGATGGAGCTGTTGTAGAGGTTAGTGAGGCGTATCTGTGCTTTGTGGGTTTCTCTGTCATGTTTACTACATTGGGCTATTGCATTGAATATATGCACCCCCCCCCCCCCGCCACCTTTTGAGGACTGTTCTTTTACACTTAGCCCTAAAGAAACCCATTAAAAATGTCTTAATCCCACAAGAAATCCCCAGAAGAATTCTCTGAAATTTCTCTTCAACCCTAAACAATTCTTTAAAATTGGGTATATCACCCCCTAAGAATTCCGTTATTTTTAACTTTTACCCCGTACGAATTCCACTGTTGGGGAGGGGGCATACATTCAGTGCAATAGGCCATAGGCCATTGTCAATGCCACTGCGCTTACGTGCAGACCAGTGGCACGGTTATAAGTCTATTGGTTTGCCACCCTTAAACGCACTATTCATTAACTTTCGTAAAACGTATGAAACAGAATCGTGCTAAACAGTGATATGACTTTTATGAAAAGGTAGGTTGTTGGCGAAAGAAAAACGCTTCCTTTGCCAACTCATCGTTTTCTTAAACAAGAAACTTTACACTACATTGTCTCCTCACGAGGCTAGTGTCTTTGCAACTGCCGAAGCTTAACCCGGTTTCCGTGGCATGAGGCGGGTAGTAGAGTTACTACTTCCCACTGGATAGAATGCTAGTCTATCTCGAAGTTATATCCCGGGGGGGGTACTCCCTTATATGCCTATACTGGGTCATGCCGCTGGACAGGTTATGGTCTTTGGCCTCTCTGTCCTGAACAGGGTATATCATTTTGTGCCAGTCTGCCCTAAACAGGGTCTGTACGTGTCCTAAACAGGGTATGGTTGCACGATTGTCGTCGTTAAATATGGCATATCCAGTGTTCGGCAATCCTAGATCGGAGATGTTTGCCGGTCTCCCAAAACACTTTAAAACTTTGTGAAACAAAGAGTGTGCATTGCGTTATTTGTTTTAAGGACCTAAAATGGAGGGTGTCCTAAACAGGATCAGGGCTTTTGGCAGAGCCTCAGCGGCACCCCTATAGCTAAACATTGGTCAAGTGCCCCCCGGGCCCCCGCCCCCCCCGGGTTATATCTCACTATATCTTACCTAATGAGAGTGCTTTCGCGTGCGCTTTGAATGGCCCTCTGGGCTCACCTTATTTGTTTCCATTCACTATCGTCAGGTATTTGGTGAAATGGGCGTGGCCGGAATGGACGAGAGCATCAAACAGGCGCTTATCAAGGGCACTACGTATCAGTCCATGGACAGCGCCAAAGGGTCCCGGGCGAGTATAAGAGGGAGGTCTAGAGCGGGATCAGCTATCAGCGAATCCTCTCTTCGGAGACCATCGGTGATGTTAGAAGTTCCCAAGACTGCGCGGGCACCTTCGCCCGTGTAAGACTGGGTCGGCGAGACGTGCGCAATGTAAATATGTAGACAAATTGGGTAACTACTTGTAACTTAGGGGCTGTTCACATGATACCAGAATGAGTTTCATTCCGGATTGAGTTTCGTTCCAGAATTAAGTTCGTACTGCATTCACATGACAAAATCGACCGACTCAGCTATCTTGAAAACGACCGTTTTATCCACCATCTTGAAAACGATACGCATGCGCCACTCGCCCCAGACTACGCGGTTTGCGTTTTCATCACGGAACGGAGTTCATTTTCAGTTTACATGATACCAGAATGAAATGTCATACCAGAACGAGAATTTCATTCGGATTGAAAACCGGAATGAACTCATTCCGGAGTGACTTGTGCGGGACCTAACTTTCGTCTCGGTATCATGTAAACAGATAGAGAGAAACATATGGGGATGAAATGAACTTGTTCTGGAATGAAAGTCTTTCCGGTATCATGTGAACGGCCCCTTAATTTCTTGAAAAACGCCAGATATAATTTTGCTAAGAACAAAGGAAATGGATAAAAGAAACGTCACTTAAACTTGGTAGGGCGTCCTGTGGCTTACTTTTGCAACGATTTGTGCCATCAAAGAATTACTTACGCTGCGATCACGGTCGAAGGAGAGACAAGCTGAATGATACATCCTTGGGTGGGCAATTCGTCTCGCACCGATTCGCTTTCACCATTTGCCGAACAAGTTGCAGGAACCTTGCCTAGTATGGTACTGTCTAAATTGATTTCAATTTGAACAGTCTGCTCAGGAAATATTTCTTGATTTTTCAACACATTTTCGCGAATTCCTTTACAGAAATAAACAACAGTCGGCTAGGAGAATTTTTGCAAAGACTGAATGCTTAAGATGTTATTTCATATGCGACCATTGCCAGTGCGTGTTATTTTCACGAGTCTTTGGTTGATAACAGTAACGCTACGTCGACGTCGAATTTCTCTTAACTGTTGTCACACACTTTCTTTGAATCTATTTGGGAGAGTTGGTTTTAAAGTCAATTTGAGTTTTCTAAAATGTTCAAATCATTTAATCTTATATCATGGGTTCATAGCTAAGAAAAAGAGGGACTTTTGTTTTGCCCTTGTAAGTATTCTGAGACTTTTCCATAAGCACGACTATTTTTCCACGTCAAACGTCTTGCCCCCTTAGCAGATCTAATCCGGGGCCGGTCTGAACGAGGACCGATTTGTTAAAAGTGGGGTAATTTTCCACGCCCCTTATTTCGAAACGAAGTCGGCGACCCCCCCTCCCCCCCCCCCTCCCCCTTTTTTTGCATTTTTGACATAGGTAAATCCTTATCGTGACTAAATGTCTGCTTAGGAGAGGTGCCTAATTGTGCTGTTATAAAAATTGTGGTATTTGTGTTTGCCGGTTTCCGTTAGCGCAGGTTCGACCGTAACTGTCTTTACCTTTTAGTGGCGATGTGGATATTCTCGTGTAAATAGTAGTTTAGGTTGATAGTTAATCTCCAAAGCAATTTAGAATAAGAGTAGTTTCAAATCTATCACAGCCTTTGTATTAAGGGTGAGGGATACGCGTTCCTAAAGATGTCAACGGGGTTGTGGTAAATATAGCCGGGAAAGGCTTCGTTTTAGACATTTTTTTGCGTTTGAGACTATTTAATGTTATTAGAGGTACATGGCCCGGCCTTTTTTAACGTTTATTTATTTTATCTTATTAATAAGCTGAATCTGAAATTAGTAGTTTGAAAGTGTGGCTTGTACTCGTGAAAATGTCTTTATTTTCTTGTTCTATTATTGTAAATAGGTAAGCTTTCGTGAAGGAAAAACTCCCTTTGACATTCCAAGAGCAGGTTTCTTGTTGTACGTACCTTGAAATGCATGATTCAGTAGTAAATTGTTTGTCTAGAATGGATATCTTTTCTATTTTTTCAGCATAATTTTGTAATAAATATTGAAGCAACAGATCGCATTTCTTGTCGTGATTTTGGTTCGGACTCTCCCCTCCCCACCCCCTCCCCGCCCACCACCACATTCTCTTCCGGCCAATGTTTTCAGGCGCTAAACTTCTGTCGTTTTAGCGACATCCAAAATTATTCTTCCTACCAAATGGCACAAAAACTCATATTTGTAATTTTTTTGGAAACTTTCTATGGCAAACAAGGGGCAGTGTCACAGGGATTTTGCTCGCTTTTGCAACACTTTCTCAGTCACATTTACCTTGACGAATACATAAAAATAATGGTCCGTTTCTTGTTAAGTCACTATACTAATTCAGTGAAACTATTAATAAATGTCTTTGGCCACGGATGGCCAGGATGGAAATAAATTACAACTTGAAAACGTTCGGCGAAGCCTATTTCCCTTTCGTATTCGGTCGTTGCCATTTTTGACGATGGATGCCATCATTGGTAACCGAGCTCTTAATTATGGTAGATGTAATATATGCTCTGGATTAAGTTACAATGATGCGACAAATAAATTTTTTTAAAAATGTATTTGTCTAAAAATGTATTTAAAAATAGTCTAAGAAAGATCAAAGTTTAAGCCCACACTGAGCTCGGGAAAGGGCTAGGCTCGCCTATTATAGATGTATCAGTTAAGAAAGACAATTAATATATACTTTTGGATTTATAATCTTTTGGAATAGCCCTTTTCACAGTTACCTTTTCTCATTTGCATTACAGTGTTTTTGAACATGGATGTGAGGCAATTTCGGGCAATTTTGCTCTTTCGGCCCGAAATTGCCTCACATCCACGTTCAAAAAGATTGTAATGCAAATGAGAAAAGTTAACTGTGAAAAGGGCTGTTGTTGCGGATTGCCGGGGTAGTGTAGTGGTCAGGGAGAGAGATTAGCATACGAGAGGACCGGGTTCGATTCTAGGTTGTAAAATGCCTTCCTTTTTAGTAGAAAAACTTTCAATAACAGTTCAATAATTTTTTAAGTGTCTTAAAAATGGCAACGACCGTTTACGAAAGGGAAATCTGCTTCAGCGAACATTTTCAAGTTCTGTGCTTGTATCTTGCCAAAATCATTGAAAACTTATTATGGTTTACACTCCTTGCGAGAATTCACTCGATATCTTCCCAACTGGTGTCCCAGGAGCATAAGGCCTGTAATGATAATTTTAGCAAAGTTTTGACCAAATGTGAGCTAAATTCCCCTGACACAGCCCCTTTAAGATGTCTTCGATAAGGATATAAGCCAGACCAAAATTCCTTTCAATGCAGTAATATCCTCCCTCCTCCCCCACCCCCCAACCAACAAATTGTCCCCAATCCCCACGGCCAAGATCCAAAAAGCTAGCCTAAGTCAAGATGAATCGTATTGTTTCTTAACAAGAGCTTTTTGTTTTCCAATAACACATAGGATACATCTTAGGAAGGCTTAATGAATCCAACCCAGAACAAAAAATTCTGGGGCAAAATTTAAGCCTAGGACTTCCTTTAGTTTTTTAAGGTCTCCGTTTTAAAACAAGAACGGCCCTGTCATCTTTGACGCCAAGACTTTATCCTTGTTGGATAAAGTGGCTAAAATGATTGCCCTTCCACTATTGCCACTATGGCAGAAAATATTTACGCAACACAACCTTGACAGATGCAGGCCGTTCTTTAATTTGTTTCAGTGTTTGATCTCGATCATTAATTATCGAAGACTAAATTAGTTGGCAAACCAAAATGCCATAAATGGAACGAGAATGAGACGTTTACTAAAGATGCCAAATACAGAGGTAACTGCACTGTAGAAAATTGAAGGGGGTATTCCTTTCTGACAAATGCTAATTCTGTTTGTGCAGCTGAGTGGCACTTTTTGCCACCCAGCGATACAAACGATTGTAAAAGCAACTTCTTTATTTTAATCTTCATTAGGAATGCTGAGTCTAATTATGTCATCTGTTATTTTATCGGGTGAATTTTAACTTTAAAAAAATGTAAACTGTGATGTGTAAAGACTGCCCTTTTCTATCACAGAAATAGCATTACCAGACGTTAAGGAAACACCGCTGACTGTTCACAAAAAGTGGCAGTCGAGCAGCCTCGTTCCCAGTCGGCGAGACGATGTCTGACGATGTATGAACGGCTTTCGTAAACGCAAAAAGTTGAAAACTTTCAAAAGTGGAAATCAACCTTATAGCCAAACGACGTTTCGATGACTCCATGTGATCACTATCAAGATCAAAGTACATGATAGAATTGACTACCGTATTTACAGGAATAAACACCGCCCTCGAATAAGCGCCGCACTTGTGACAAAAAAGTTAATAAGCGCCGCGGTCCCGATGCGGCGCTTATTCGAGGAATTCCGAATAACTAAAAAAACCACTACAAAGCAACTCTAAAACAGCATTGGAGACCGAGCACTTCATTCTTTTCCTCACTTACAATTTTAGTGACATTTTCTTAAAGTGCCGGAAGAGACGAATGGAAACAATCAAAAGACGCTTCTGTTAGTTACTGTAAAATTTTCGTACAGTTAGAAAATCTACCGTTAAAGTTTTCTTTGTCGCGTCCAATTTTTAAATAAGCGCCGCATTTGACGCACCAAAAAATTTAATATGCGCCACGGCGCTTATTCGAGTAAATAGGGTATATATATATATATATATATATATATATATATATATATATATATATATATATATATATATATATATATACACCCGTTTTCAAAAACATTGCAACTTGAAAAATATATATACATATATACATCTTTTGTCTTCACAACGCGAAAACAAAAGAATAAATATGAAAACAAAAGGTATATATATATATGTATATATATTTTTCAAGTTGCAATGTTTTTGAAAACGGGTGTATATATATATATATATATATATATATATATATATATATATATATATATATAGGAAAAGTAGTGTGAAAATATTTGGGGAATTTAAAGTCTTCAGTTGTTATAGTTTTGGTTTTATGTTCCTGATAAACAGCATCTCGTAGATTAAAAAGTCCAGCTTTGGGCAACATTTCTTTAGCACTGTAAATTGGTCGTGTAAATTACTTGCACGCAGATTGTGGTCTTCTTTCAGGTGTTTGCCAGTTACGGAATGTTTATGTTCATCGATGCGTTGGAAGAGATGTCGGGATGTGTAGCCAACATAATCTGTATAGCACAGATCCCATTCGCATTTGTAAACAACGCCCTGCTGGTTAATAAGTGGAGGTTTGGCCTCAACTACTTTGATGTCATCAGCGATTTTCCTGCTGGTAATGGGCGCAGATCACTTTCAATTTTCTTGCTAAGCTCACTGAGATCTCTTCGTACAGCATCTACCGTTCTCTGGTCTTTAAGACGATTCTGAGGGGTTTATCTACCTGGATTTCGTGCAGCTGTGGTTTGCCTTTAGCTTGTGAACGGATGAAACTGCTGATGGTAGAGTCGATAGATCAGTCGTGGAGGGTACTTTAAAACTTAACACGCAGTCAGATTCCGTTTGCGCATAGCAATTGAATACTTTAACACCTCTTTATTTCCCAAATATTTTCACACAATTTTTTTCCCTAAATATATAGTCAATTCCATCATGTACTTTGAACTTGATAATGATGACATGGAGTCATCGAAACGTAATTCGGCTTTACTAATACATCTTGAAACTGTATGATCGACCCGCGCGTCGCCATACGGTAGGGCGCCCGCGATATTGTCTACCCATATGACGTAATCCAAGATGGCGACAAAAAAACAGACGAACGACGAAAAATTGTTTCAAAATGTCACCCCTTAATACCACAGGATACCCAAGATTATGAGTTACGTTCTCCTATCGTCGAGCGCGATTATAGCCCGCTCGTTTTATTTATCTGTCATAAGTGAAAAAAGCGAATTACAAGTTTGGTCATTAATAATAAAATACGTGGAATGGAGACTTCCCAGCCTTTATTTAACATATAACTTCACATATCTTCGTAATACGTAACCGGCATCAGACAAGTAAAAAAGTAAAACTTTTGACATTTGTCTGTATTTTCCTTTTTAGAATTATGGCAGGAAGTGCACATGCGCTGTGTGTTTGACCGCTGTGGAGAATGTGGAGACCGTTACTGTCTTTACCGTTTATTGGCGATTGTGGAATTTCTTGTGTAAATAGTACAGTAGGTAGAGTAACGTTAAATATCTATCAAATTCTTCGAGCCTAGGGTGAGGGCTTTGTAGCATTCCGGGGCACCCAACGAGAAACCATTTACTGCTTTCTTTGATTGTTTCAGAGCTTTTAAAGGTATATCTTTGTAAACTAAAACAGGTTGATCTGTTCGGCGTTTTTGGCTGAAACTAAGGGGCCAATTACATGAGGCGGGCTGGCCCGGGCTGGCCGGGTTGGCTCGGTTAGCCGGGCTGGCTCGGTTTGCCGAGATGACCGTTCAGCCCGGTTAGAAGCTGTCGTGTGAAAATATGGCTACCTCAAAGAGAATGAATCGAGTGATTTTACTTTTGCTAATCCATTATTTTAGTGTATTATTTTAAGTTTTATGTAGGTTTATGGCCTGTTAAAAGGAACCCCTACTATTACAACAAATTGATGTTAAATTGTGGAAAGAAAGTTTTAGTGTACCAAAAAGTTCGATATGAATATCACCTGTTTTCGCTTTTGAGTTTCCCGGGCGCTGCCATTTATAATTTTTATGATGTCAAACAAGAGGGCGCCAAATGGTTGCCACTATTGTTGCATACGAAAGAAAGTTGCTTCATAACAATAGCGGCAACCTTTACAATACGCTACTCTTTTAACAATGCTTTTTTTAACAGTGTACCAAGTGTTACAACTGGAAGAATTAAATAAGTACTTACAAGGGAAAAAAACAGTAATTAGCTAATTAGCACAAGAAGCAAAATGAAAGGAAACGAAAAGAAAAAGACAAAAGGCAGGCAAGCAAGCAATTCAAGGGGAAAAAACATCGATACATTTCTGTAATGCTATGGTGCAGAAGTGCTACAGTATGTTGCCCAGTTTTCGTACGGGCCTAGTTTTCGTACAAAAAGAACTTTATTTGATTATTTTCGTCGGTCATTTAAATCTTCGTCAACCGAAGAATTCCAAAAGTAAAAGGAACATCTCAGCTATAAATTGCCGGTTTTGCCGGGCTTTTTGACGAAGAGGCAGGTCAGTGCGGACAATTTCTTTCGAGGTGAGTAAAAGTTTAGCGGCTAATATTTGCACTTTTCACTGCACAGTAAAGGTATTGTAGATGAACAAATAGCCCGTTTTGCTGGTAATCTTGCAAGGAACTTCATGATTTTTGGACAGATGATAGACAAAAGATGAAAGTGAATGGAAAAACTTTCAATGCCAGCTTAAATTTAACTGCTCCTGAATTTTAGCGGTGAGAATCTTCGCATACATTTTGACCTACTGTGCCAGTTTTCGTACACTTAGCTGCGCCTTTCTCAAAACCTATTTCTAGATAAGTTAAAGAACTGAATTTTAAACTTTACTGTTCGAAAACTAATAGGTCGCAAGTGCAGCAAAGATTACACAACAATCCTTGCAAAGTACGATACACTACATGTATTTGTTGTGGTATAACAGCGACGCTTTACATCCAGGTCACGCAAAGGTCACGAATATTTAATAAACGTAATCCCACGCAAACAATCTAAATCGTCAAATAATTAACTAAGGTAGATGTCTATGCATAGAATGTTGACATACACCGTGAAATATCGTTAGCTTACCGGTTTTACTGATTTTTTCACTCCGTTGCGATTCTAATAAACATTTACAAAAGTAGGTAAGAAAGGCAAGCGTAAGCCGAAACGGAAGTAAAGAGTTTGCTATCCTAAAGGCGTAAGCGGAAACGGAAGGAAAACGTCGAATCTTATACAGGCCTTTTCTTAAGAGTTGTAATACGCAGAATAGTAACCTGTCAACTACCTTTACCAAGGCAGTAAATGACGTACGAGACAGTGGATTGAGCGTAAGAATAGCCGCCCAAAAGTGAGGGACCAAAAAATCAACACTGCAGGATCGATTAAACATCCACCCCCCGAATAACCATTTGCTTTGTACGCCAAATTTTGGTCGCTAAGCCGATATTTATTCACAAACCGAAGAGAAAACACGATAAGCACTCAGCAGGGTGGCTGACACATTAGTTTGCGTCGAGCGTTTTCGTGGAGAAATGTTGTTTTGTCGATGTACGAAAACTGGGCCAGGTGTACGAAGACTGGGCAACTTTGGAGTTTCGGGAAAAATGGCATAATTTTGGACGTACGTCGATCAAGCGGCCAATCGTTTTATATATTGAAGGTAAGTAAATGGGCTGTCTTTAATAGAAAATTCAGAAATTTTCGTCTCACAGACGAAAAGATATAGCGATTACAAACTAAAGTGTACGAAAACTGGGCAACACACTGTACCGGGTTGAAAGGACCAAGAGGTTTTGTTAGGTTTGTGAAATGATTCTTGGGGGTCAGGTCTGTCATTGCAAGATTGGTAGAAGAGATTCCCATTTCTTTGCAACTGTTCTACTATCGTTTTGTATTTTGAAAACGTGACGTAAGTACGAGAAAAAATCGTTCAATTTTGGAGTGCATCCTTTAAGTTTGCAGAACTGATCCAAATAAAATATTTTGCTATCAAGAAACAAAAATTGATTCGTAGTTCATGTTTGGAGTTATCCGGCCTCAGACCCAAAGCAGCGTCAGCCTCAGTCTTTCTCAATAATCCTGCCGGACGGCAGCTATGAAAATAAACTGTTCCAGAAGGACTGGGTTTTATCACATGTCCAAAATGGGTGTAACAGGTGTTCTGTTTCGTTTAGACAGAAAGTGCACTTTTCACTGTCTGTGAATCCTAATTTATGTAAGAAACTGTTGGTTGATAGTCGCCGATGTAGAAATTTAAAATTAAAAACAATAAGTTTTGAGCTCTTTGTGCAATGAGAGGCCAGCTGGTAAACTGCTTTCCAGTTGACCTTTTGATCAGTGTCCATATCCTGTTGCCATTTTTGTTGACTTGATATGGGTTCTTCACTCTTTTTTGACATTAGCTTCTTATATGCAAATCTGGATGGCTTTGTACTTTTCATAAAAACTGATGAGAAGCTCTCGTGGCTGTCCGGCTTTTTTTTTGCAATTTGGATGCGCAGATGGTTGATTGCTGCGATCATTCCAAAAAAAGTTAAAGGTTTGACTCGGAGGTTATATTTGTTTTGGAAAGATGTGTGGGAGAGGAAGTTAAAGGAGTCGTCCATTAAATGATTGACTTTGCTTATACCTCTGAGAAACCAGTCTTGATAAAATGCAGGTTTGTTTCCAATTCTTATAAGTGAGTTATGCTATAAAGGTAATGAACGAAGATGTTTATCGGATGTTACCGTTTCTTCGAAAGAGATCACTGACCAAATTTCGGGACTTTCTTTGACAAAAGGATCTGATACCTTTATGACACTGTGCATGTCCTTTGGGTTAAGATTTCTTAATATCGCTAATTTACCTCCACATCTTTGGAGTTCTCCATCAAAAAAAAATTTCCAACTGCCTCCATTTTCAGTGTCAAGATACTTTTTAATCCAGTTTGCTTTAAAGTGCATAAGAAGCCAAATTTGTTTTTACACAGTTGTAAAATGTATCGTTTAAAATGCACGATTTCAAAATTTGAGATGGCTAGGACAAAAATTGACGATTTTATAAGCGCTGATAGTTGGGCCATTTTGCCCCGAAAAATTGTCAGAGGACTGGATCGAGCATGTTGCGAAATTCCTTGGTTGTGACGTAATTTTGGGGACAGAGGTTTTGTTTACGCTCACTGATTTTATGTCACGAAGGAGGATTTTTAGGAGAAAACCATGTCCAGTGATTCGGAAATGGATAATAAATGTCTGAATCGTCGAGTAGCCGCGACGAAAGGGATATTGCAGAGGAGGGAAATCAAGATGTTGAAGTAATGGACGACCAAATCAGATCAGGACGAACCACTAGCCAAAGTTGAAGACGACAAAGGAATCGAGAAGCCCAAGTGGAAGGACTTATGCATGGTTCAATTTTACCTGTTACCATCCCCCCCGGGCAACCCCCGGGACAAGTCCAGCCCTTCGAGCCCGGGGGTGGGGAATTGTTTGAAATGGTTTTGTCCCGGGGGTAGGGGGGCGGGGCAAATCGAAAATAACTTCTTGTTTTTCTTGTGAAGCACGTCACTAGCTAATCACTTCTCAGTTGACATAATGGCGCCGGACCGCGTAGAGAAGACTGCCTATTTCCAGAGAAAATCTCTAGAAAATCTCAGAGATTTTCAACCAGTAGAAAATCTCTACTGGTTGGACAAGAGTAATCTCTCGAAATTAAAATCTGTATTCAAAGGCACGTTTATCATAAAATAATAAATTGTTAAACGAAGGTGCGTTTGATGCGTACTCGAATTGATGGCGTTCATCACAAACATAGAAATATTTCTTCAGCGTATTTGTATGAAACAGATGCACGACTTTATATTAAACAGAGATCTCAGTCCAGTGTTCTTGTGAAACAAGCTAAGAAAAACTCCTTTAAAACGCTGTCATCAATTTGCTCACCGGACCTCTTTTGTGCATGTGCTATATTTAATAGAATAAAACACGCGGTGAAGAACATTTCTTTACTCGCCAGCCGAATGCCCGTGCGGTAAGACTTTTTTCTTCAGTTTTCTTTTTCAATGTAGTGGCCATGTTTTTTAATACTATGTAATATCCTTTGTTCAGTAAACTCTAGAAAAGCGTTTAAGTTCTTGTCAAAACGTCTGGTTGTGCTATTGTACGGTAATCAATTTTGAACACACAACAACGTATTTGTGGTCGATGAGGAGTCCCCGGGGTGGGGAATTGTCTCTTTCTGCGTGCCCGGGGGTGGGGAATAGACCCCCACGTAAGAAAAAAGTTGCAAATCCCCGGGGGTGTGCCCGGGGGGGGATGGTAACAGGTAGAATTGAACCCTGCATTACGCGAGCAGTGTTAAAGGCAAGATACCGTAAACGCATGGTACGTATAATTGCGAAGTATTTATTTTTTAACGTATACAAGTCCGTGCTACTGGAACTTGGCTCTCGCTCTATTGACAGGCGGCAAAACCCGGACCCGTTCGACCTATATGGTATTTGCATTGAATTGTCCGGTCGCTCTCGTCGCGTTACTTCGAATTATTTTTTGTTTCTACAATGCAGTCACGAACAAAACGGCTGCTGATTAGTCGCTTAATCTTCCTCTCATTGGGTCAATGAAGTAATTACGACCGAACGTTTTGGTCTGTTTATATCTTTCACACGTATACACTCCATGAACTATTGTCATACAGTGACAACATTTATTAATTTTTGTTTATATATCTCGCCCGCGTGCGAATATTCTTGTTTAAAAGCAGCGCTTGTCCATGCGGGCTATATCTATTACCTCGACTTTGATTCTTTTTTTTAGTCGACGCGTTGCATTTATCAATTTTGTTATGATAAGTAGAATGTCGTATAGCTCCAGGTTTTCTTCAATTTACTGACACTTAGTCACAGCCTGAATTCAATGGAAACTATTGTTATTTGGGACTCATAGTTTCTTTTCTTGCAGCTTCATCCGGGCTGTCGCTTATCGATGGACCATCCACTGACTTTTATGGCTCTCCACAGACAAGCAAGAGGATATAATAATTCTTAGTAATTTTATCTATAACAAAATTACGCTTGCTTGTGCATCGTTGCCTTTACTGTGCACCTGTTGGTAGGTAGCTGGAGTGCAACCACGTAGGTGAACAATAAGGGGTAGCAATATATGCACCAGTCATTCCAATCAGGTTCAGTGAGATGGGCAGCTTCTCAACTGTTTGTAAAACGGATAAAATATACCTAAAGTTTTGATTAAAAAGAAGTTCACATAGGCATTCTAATCGTGCTTTTGCTATTTGCACAACATCATTGCCCCCTGGAATCCCAATTTCTGGAACCTTCAAGGGAAAGCAAAACGAAAATGTGAATTTTGAATATCACGTTAAAATTGCAGTGGAACAAATTAAAGGGAAATGACCTTTGGTCTGAGTTATAAGCCGGGAAGGGCAGGGGGGGGGGGCTGACTTATACAGGGATGTGCCACTTGACAGGGTATGGCATTTGGCCTCTTTGTCCTAAGCAGGGTACATAATTTTTTCTGTCTGTGACTTATTTAGGGATGTGCCACTTGACAGGGTATGGCTTTTGGCCTCTTTGTCCTAAACAGGGTATATAATTTTTTCTGTCTGTCCTGAACAGATTGTATTTTGTGTCATTTGTCCTATAAAAGGACCTAAAATGAAGGGTGTTGTCTTAAACAGGGTGGGTATTTTGGGCGTTTCTTGTCTTAAACAAGGTCAGGGTTTCAATCCCTCAGTAGCAGCCCTATACCAAAACATGGGTCAAGTGCCCCCCCGGGTTATGAGGAGGTTTGCTAAATCAAGGATTTGAGAATGGGATAGCAATCGGGGGGGGGGGGGGAATCCTGCTCGTTATTTCAAATCAATCCCGACTACTCTTTTGGCCAATTGGACAGTTCTGAGGTTTTTGAGCTGTTCTGGTGCCACTGGTTGTTCTCTCAACAGAAACAGTATTGCTCTGCTGCAATACCTCTTGTTCTGCACATCAATCAGAAAACAACAATAATTATTGTACATATACTGTTTATTCAGGTGGTTTCAGAGAAATTAAATGGGAGATGAATTAATGTCAGTCAGATCACTCTGAGAACAAGGAAAAAAAGGATTTTAGTGATAACTGAACAACAGGAGAATTTGCATGTTGATGTCAAGGCTTTTGTTAGAAAAGCACATACCGTAATCTGTCATTAGATAGCAACGGAATCCCATACGAGCACCATCTTTAACACGGGTTGTTACTAACACAATGAATGATGTATGCCTGTGCTTCGCTATGTATCAACAGTAGGGTGGGCTTAGCCTACCAAACAATATCAGTTTATACTATTGAATACGTGTGCTACGTAACTGATCAAACATGTAAGTCTTAATATCACAAATATTTGGCTTACTTGTCCTTTCGTTCGATCACTGGGAACTTCTTCTGGAGCTGCAGGAACAACACTATCTCTTGTGGGCACAGCGGTCCTCTTTATACAATCTCGGATATTTACTCTCCCACTCTGCTCGATTGTATCAATCACCGATGATTTGTACTCGTAGCAATCGTCCTCGAAGTGCGCCGAGCAGAGCGCAGTGCACTTGGAAGTAAGTGGGATCTTTAAAGTCGGGCCGGTGTTTTCGAACAAATTTGACCCACTTTACCCTCACAACCGGATCAGTTGGAAACTAATGCATTCGAAATCCCTTTTTCCTCGTATTTTTTACAACTTCGACCGTTAGGGGCGCGAGCAACGCAGTATCTCACTCCTCTTGCCTCCTCTTTCTCTCTTTCCGCCATATTGGATTTCTAGTTTGTGTACCCAAATTGACGTCACAGGCTGTTGTCACGTAGTATTTTGGCCGCGCGATTTGAATGCCATTTTTCGAGGCAAAACAGCCCAACTTTCAGCGCTCGTAAATTCGCCAATTCTTATCCTAGACATCTCAAACTTTGGAATCATATTTCAAATGGTAAATTTTATAACTGTGTAAAAACAAATTTGGCTTCATATGCACTTTAAGAGATTCGTTAAAAGAAAGAATATCAATCATCTTAAGTCCGCCCTGAGAATAGTCATTTATCATTACATTTTTTATTATTTGTCCCCTTTGCCGTTCCATAATGCAATGCACGCAGAAACCATGACGTTTTTTTTTTAACCTGCGGTCGCCTATGGCGACCGCTAGTTGATAAACTGCGCTTCTTTGCGTCACTTGTCTTAGTCATCCGGTTTTGTCTCGGCCAACACAGTCTTCGTAAGCTTCCGGTTTTCTCTTGCCTAAAATCACCTCAAACTTCCGGTTCCGGTTATGACGCCATGCAGACATGACGTCATGGTTATGTCACGCAAGCTAAACAAAACTAGAAAACGTTCAACTACACTAACAACGTAACAACTACTGTGTCGACGTTTCATAATTATTTCACGCAGACAAACCGCTGTTAACCTTGTGGTAGCGGGTTTAGGGAGCGTATCTTACATGTAACGCATGGGCAAATAAGCTCGACTCAATGCTACCGAAATATGAATAGTATTTCATCTCGTGATCCTCACACGTATTTCAATTGTTTCAATGGATATTTTACCCCGTTATGAGCAGCGGAATCGTTATATCACAAAGAAGAGAAAGCTCCACTAATTTCGCCAATTCTCGCACATATATGACAAAATCACTAAAAATTCCGAGTCAACTTCTTTACATCTGCAAGGGGATTCCCGGGTTAGCGAACCGGATTTAAACATCATGTCATGCGATATGAGCATGTTTGAGCTTGGAGGGACCGTCTCTTTCCCCAGACTTTGACGATCAAGTAAGTCTTCATCAAGCATTATATATTTTGATTTTTTCTGCTCTGCTTCCTGTTTGTATCCACGGTTTAGGCGCAACAGTAAATATTTCGTCGTCTCTGTGAAAACATTTTCAGGTTGTAGACGAATTTATATCGGCATTTCTCGATTAAGCTAGCTGAATTTGCTTTTTTCAGCAAAATAAGTTAAAAGCGGCTGGCTCATCAGAGTTTAAACATTACGTCATCCAGTAACGCTATAGTCAAATATTGTGTTACACATTTACACTTTTTGCGAGTTCATATGCTGGTCTTGCTAATATTTGTGAACATGTGGGTTGGCTGGTCAGAACGGCCGGTTAAGATGCCCTTAGGGCTTTCTTGTGTGGTTTTTCTTATAGGTGAATTTACCATGACAACCTATGACAAGCAGCTGCAGTACGGTCACTCCCTAAATTTCTCAATCCTGTTTCGTTGGAAACGAATTCTTAATTTGTGACGATTACGTTACAATCGATAATTAATGAGAGAATTACGTTACAATCGAATCAAGTAAGAGGTAAATGGAAACTCGGACGCGTCGTAACAGCTAATCCGGGAAAGGACGGCAAGGTCAGAAAGGTTGAGATCCAATACAAGAACCCAGTGCTAAACGAAAAGGTACAAATCTACAAAGGTCGGGGTTATGTGACAGTAGAGCGACCCGTACAGCGACTTGTTGTGATTGTCCCCGTCGACGAAGAAGACGAACCCCAGGGTCAAGATTAAATTATTTAAAAAAAAAGGAGACAAAAAACTAAGGACTCCGTATTTTACACTTTCAGAGAGTGGGGAGTGTTTCGTTGGAAACGAATTCTTAATTTGTGACGATTACGTTACAATCGATAATTAATGAGAGAATTACGTTACAATCGATAATTAATTGTAATTAGTGACATTGCGAACGACAATTGAGATTACCGCCGGTTTTCCTCCCGAAGATAAAGAATTAAATAAGAGCCATCGGGTATGTAAATATTCAATCATTCAACTTTGGCAATATTGTTGTGTATAATTATCGTTGTGATGTTAATACAGGTTTCGAAAGACTCAAAGCTGTAAACCAGGTACAACCCTATACGAGACAGCAAATAAACTGAGAGTCCTTTGACACGTTGGTGAACTTATTAACCGCTTCGGCCGAGGAAACATTCGAAACCCGTCCCGCGAGATGGCAGAAGAAGCCAAGACCATTCGTCGAACCGCAAAGACGCGATTCACGAGGAAAAGAAACGAGCTCCTGAAATCTATTTCAAGCAAAAGCAACCGCGAACTCGTGGAAAGCAATTACGCACAACTCGTCGATGCGTGGAATATCCTCGAGAGTAAGCACGACTTGTACACGATGTATCTAAGAGACGATGAGCTTGAAGACGCCGACAAGTGGATCACAGAGAGTCAAGATCTCTTCTCTGAAGCAACGACAGCTAAGATCAACTTTATCAAGGATTTATTGATAGTAGAACAGAATGCGCGCGCGGAAGCAGAGCGTACAGAAGTCCTCAACAAAGAGGGCGATCGAACGAAACAACTGTTCGATCAAGCAATGATAAGAAGAGACACTGCGCGAGCCGTCTTTGAGACATCGCATCGGGGCGCTACGCATGTCTTAACGTTAGACAAAATCCCTGCCGCGACGGTAAGGAAGCTGCAAATTCAACTCGAAGATACCTACACAGAATGTAAGCAAGCTAATAGCGCGCTTCTGAGCTTATTAACGAGAGAAGCAGCCTCATCTGAGATGAATTGGCTCCCAGCCATTCAAGCTAGCTATAATGACATAGTCGCTAAACTGGAAGCGCACCTAGATATTGAAACGGTGGATGAATCCAAGAACCAAGTTAAGGCTGAGAAATCCAGCAGCGTGCGATTGGAAAAAATCCGAATGCCACGATTTGATGGAGATTTGAGAGAATATCCCACCTTCAAGCGAGATTTCAGAAACAAGTGATGCCACATCTGACCGAGGATACCGCACCCTATACGTTACGATCTTGCCTGGGCAAGGAACCACTAGCACAAGTGAAAAGTGTAGACGACGATATCCGGGACATGTGGAAAAGACTAAATGAGAAATACGGAGACCCAGCCAGAGTCGCTGATGCAATAATTAATGACATAAGAAGAGTCAGAGGCATCAAAGAGGGCGAAAACAGAAGATTCGTCGAATTCGTTGGAATCATAGAAGATGGGTACAGAGATCTCAAGAGACTCGGTTTAGAAACTGAGATAACCACAACAAGTTCCGTAAGCATTATTGAGAGGAAGCTACCGGCAGACGTAAGAAAGGAATGGGCAAAGCTTCTGAGCGCCGATGAGAGTACGGTCAACAAGACTGACAAGTTCTCTAGCCTTCTTAAATTCCTTCTTGCTCAAAAGCGAGCGGTTGAGTATGACTCTTCAGAACTCCGTGCGTCCGGAGGTCCTGTACTAGCAGCAAAAGGGACAGTCAATCATGCCGCGGCGGATGAACACCGCGATAATCCAAAACAGAGATCTCGCAGCAAATGTTTAATCCATGACGGTGCCGAACATTCAACAAACGAATGCAGACTTTATCTATCCAAACCGATGGGAGAAAAAATGGCATTGCTAAAGGAAAAGGGCGCATGCTTTTCCTGTCTGAAGTACGGTCATCGATCACGCGATTGCCGGAGAAAGAAAGAGTGCGGGATCAATGGATGTAAAGGGAAACATCACGTGACGCTACACGAAGACAAGCCTGCGGAAACGGAAGCGCCAGAGATATCGGGAGCCTCTAGCACATGTACTGATCAACTCGGTGATACAAGTCTCCTCCAGATACAGAGAGTTAGAACACCAAGAGGATGGGTAAATGTCTTGTGGGACAACGCGTCATCCATAAGCCTCATGACGCACGGTAAAGCAAAGGCCGAAAAGCTTCGCGGCATACCAGTGGAACTTTCCATCACCAAAGTAGGAGGGGAGGAAGAGAGAAAGAAGTCATCAAATACCGACTCTCCCTTATCGACCTCCTGGGCCAAACAGTCACTCTCGAAGTTTACGGGATCGATAAAGTAACTTCCGACATCCAAAGCGTCAGCATAGACGGAATATCACACATCCTCGGAGTCCCAAAGGACGAAATTGAACGACCTCATGGAACTGTGGACGTCTTAATCGGATACGATTACGCCGGATTTCATCCAGAGAAGGAGAGCAGCTCTGGGCATCTACTGCTACTAAGGAATCGTTTCGGACGCTGCATTGGCGGAACTCACCCCTCCATCCGAGGATCAATAAAAAAACCAGCGCTAGGCGAAGTTAAACCGGTGCACTACGTGAAAGGAGTCAAAATAGAGGACTTGTACAACATCGAGAATCTTGGAATTAATTTCACCCCGCGTTGTGGAGAATGCAAGTGCGGCAAGTGCGCGCCGGGAAGCAACAACTACACTCTCAAGGAAGAAAGGGAGTTAAAGCTCATCGAAAAAGGCCTTCAATACGACGAGCAGGACAGTTGTTGGATCGCCGAATATCCCTGGATCAAGGATCCCTACTTATTACCGAATAACAAAAGGGCCGCTTTTGGCCGACTTTTATCTACAGAGCGAAGATTGGGAAGGAATACACAACACGCGAAGGTCTATCAGGCACAGATCGAAGACATGATCGAAAGGCAAGTGGCCAGAAAACTTACCCGGACAGAAGTTGATAACTACAAGGGACCGATTCACTACATCTCCCACCACGATGTTTTGAAACCAGATTCTAAGTCAACCCCAGTAAGAATAGTCTTTAACAGCAGCGCAAGCTACATGGGACAAGTACTAAACGAGTACTGGGCCAAAGGGCCAGACCTATTAAACAATCTTCTTGGGATCCTTGTACGATTCAGAGAAAACGAGATTGGCTTTATGGGTGATGTGAAGAAAATGTACCACACCGTAAAGACAAGAACCATTGAACAGCACACCCATCGTTTCTTGTGGCGTGATATGAACATTAACAGGGAACCTGACACGTACGTCATCCAAAGAGTATCATTCGGAGATAAGCCATCCGGTGCAATAGCAACTATGGCTATGAGAAAAACAGCCGAAATGTCAAGCAAGAGATATCCACAAGCTGCAAGGACCATAATTAACAATTCATACATGGATGACATTGTCGACAGCGTGCCAAGCAAAGAACACGCCAAACAGGTTACGGATGAAATCGAGAAGGTATTAATTAAAGGAGGATTCAAGATTAAAGGATGGTTTTACTCGAACGATGAGACGGCCAACGATATGACCTTAGAACCGCACCAAGAGACCTCATCCACTGAAAAAGTACTCGGTATCATCTGGAATACGAACAAAGACCAATTCCGATTCAAAGCAAACGTGACCTTATTACCTATAGGGAAGGCTAAAAGCTATGGTACAGAAGCCGCCATTCCCACCACAATAACCAAAAGAATGATTCTCTCACAAATCAATCGCGTTTACGATCCGCTTGGTCTTGCATCTCCGGTCACTGTCAGAGCCAAGATCCTAATGCGACAATTATGGACAGCAGAAGAAAGTTTAGACTGGGATGATCCGATTCCTGAAAAACAGAGGGATAACTGGCTAGAATTCTTTCAAGACCTACGTAACATGGATTTGGTCATCTTCCCGAGATGCCTCAAGCCATTAGGTGCAATTGGACCACCTATCCTTATTAACCGACGAAGTCGAGTTAGAGCAGTCGTGTCAAGAGGGTCGACTGGTTTGGTCGGTCAAAATACGTCGTGTAAGACTCACAAGGTGTGAGTAGTAAAGGACGCTCGTTTGGCCCTCAGGCTGGCTTCTGATTGGTCGAGAGCGATCACGTGACTAGAGGAACTTCCGGTGGGGGAAATCGCTGACCAGTGGGTAAAAAAGGATCGCGGGCTCATGGGAACCGGAAGTCACGTGATTTAGAATGGGAAACCGCTGACCAGTGGGAAAAAGGGATCGTGGGCTCATGGGAACCGGAAGTCACGTGATTTGGAATGGGAAACCGCTGGCGAGTATGAAAAAGGGATCGTGGGCTCAAGGTGGGTTAAAACCGCTGAGAAAACGCGGGCTCAAAGTCCAAAGTCCAATTGGGGGAACGGGGGTGGTCCTTGAAAACAAGACAAAATAAATAAATGACATTTTTATTGATTTGTTTTACAATAACTCCTTTGAGTTCCTATTTGATATGAGGGTTCCTTAATGTTCATGACAATCGACGATCTTGTTGGGGTTTTCACTGGTAGCCATAGGGGTAGGTCTTGAAGGTGTTGGGATCAATGACACTAGGGAAGACTCATAATGCTCTTCATGCGGGGAATGACGTCACTTTGGTTCTTTCCCAGATAGTGCAGGGTTTTGTGGTCAGGATCAACTGGATCTGGGAGTAGTCCCCAGTATCCGCTCGTGGTGGTGTTTTCGTTTTCATAAAGAGTACCACACCACCATGGACCAGGCCAGTGAACTTTGTCAACTTCCTCGCTAAACTCAAGGTCGCGGCTATATCGTGTAGGGGGAGTCTCCATGACGGAAAGAGGAACAGCGTGTTGGCAGTTTGGGCAATGGGAGTTGTGAGACGGATTTGGGTTGGGTGTGTTGCATTCCATGGCACAGGAGGGGTGACAAGGTTTATCACAGCACCTCAACTTGGAAGAATAGTGGACTTGTATCGCACAGAATACACAGGGGTTGGATGGAGGATCGGTGGAAAGAGACCTCCCGTGAACGTTTCGGCTGCAGCTAGGACAGGTGGACGCGTAGACACGTTTCTTGAGATAGTCCTTGGCACAGGGGGTATGACAAGGTTGACCACAGCAGCTCAACTTGGTATTATCGGTGACAGGCGTCAAACAGATCACACATGGTTTGGGTTGAGCCATCACTTGTTGGGTTTCTGGATCATCCATGAGTTGAAGTGTGAAATGAGACGGTGGTTTTTATAGAGAAAGAAGGGGGTCACGTGGGAGGGAAGGGGCCAATGAGAGAAAGGCCCCATCATGCTGTGGGAGGGGAAGAGGTGGGGGTACCCCCCTCCCCCCTCCTTAGATAGACCATGGTGCATTGCGCGGATCGGGGTATATAAGTCAAGCGAGGCCCCAGGACGCCATTCCTAGCTTTGAGTTCATGCTTGGTTGGCTTATGTCACTTGAGGGAAAAAATGTCTGAAACGAGAAGGTCCTTGGGTTCCCTGGGTAGCGAGATGAATGTGGGCGGGCCCGAGTACTTGAGGAGGAGAGCGGGGGCGGAGATGAACCCCTTGGATCGCCATACGAGACGAGTGATCGAAAGGCGGGAAGAAGCGTGGCGCCCCCTCAATAAACATCGCGTGGCGGCCTTCATCCGCATGTTGGTGCTGTACGCAGTGGAAACAGAGAATGGGCACCCCCGTGGGCCACACCCAGAGATTGTTAAGACCTTACAAAAGGCCCTTATTACAAGAATCATCCCGTGGATTCATTTTCGGCTAGCGTACACCCTGGAGGAGAGGCGGTGGCCGATCACCCTGGCCCAGTTCCGCGAACTGAATGGCTACTTGACGGACCACCTGCCGCGGATCCAGAAAGAGGACCAATGGGATGCCATTCGATATTTTTATGAGGAAGTGGTCCGCCAAAGGGACGAACTGAAACGCCTCGATGAAATGGAAAGGGAGGCCATGGAGTCCGTAAGGCGTTGCTTAGGACAATGAACATTTTTTTATTCCTGTTGAGTATTGTGAGTCAAGGCTACTGTGCGTCAAGACCAACTATTTATGACCAAGTGCAAAACCAGTGTTGTCAGTTTTTTTATTTTTTAATTAAAAAAGAGTTGATGTTACAAAGGGTGGTCTGTGTTCTTTGCCACGCGGGTTGGGGCGTTCCTATGTACAATTGGAAAAAGCTATCTACAATTTTGAAAAAATAAAAAGTAAAAGCTATGTACAATGGGAAAAAATAAAAAATTGAAAAAGAAAGCTATGTACAATTCCAAAAGTAAAAACTAAAAAAATTACAAATGAAAGTCTTCCAGTTCCATACGTAATTGATCAATGTTCTCGGGTAGACAGAAGGTGCGGTTGAATAAGGCTTGAATTTCGGCTCGGGTTTTCTCGTCCACATCCCGGGATCCCACAATAGCACTGCTTTGATGTAGGGTGGGCTTTTTAGGCCCCCAAGGAACAAATTGACTGCCAGTGACCAGGGTGGCGGCATTCTCATTGACTTGGTAGTAATGGTCCGAGCGGTACCATGATTGACTGGGGATGTCAAACAGGTAGACGGGTTTGCCTTGATCCATAGCCAATTGCACCGTCCAACCAGTGCCTCCTTTCACGCGTTTATGATCCGGTTCCAAGATGCCAAAGGCATAGATGGTATGGGCTTTTTTGGCCAATTGATAATTACGTTGCAGCAATTGCAGGGTGTAAAAATGACTGGGCATCTTTTTGCCTAGTTTCTCCGCTGCCTGGTGAAGATGGGGGTTGGCCAGCATCAGGACTTCCACCGTAGAAGGGGTGATGAAAGTGGATCGAGGATGGTTCGGGGGGACGAGGACTTCGAGTTGCATCCCAAAGTGTTTGGCCTGTTCTTCCACAAGGGCATCCGTACCTTTGGCTCCCCCTGTATAGACCACATGGCCATGACCCACTTGCAGTTCCAAGGCACCGAGATCTTGTTCTCCGATCATGATGTCTGGGGGCATGGCTTTTTGAGAATGAAGATCTAGTGACCAAGGGACCGTCTTAAATAGGGACAACGGACCAATGGGAAGACAAGAGGACTTTATTTGGATTGAACAAGCTGACCAATGGGAAGATAACAAGTCCTTATATGGGTAGGATAAGATGACCAATGACAGTCAAGGGTCTAAGGTATAAAAAGGCAGGGTCGGTAGGGGTGACATCAACCTTTGAGTACGATGTCCACCGATCGGAAGAGAAAATCAACCCATCCCCCAGAGGGGAAGAAGAAGAAGAAGAGCATTCAACATATGACGCCCGTGGACTGTGATCCTGTGGTGTGCGACGTGGTGGAAGACACCCGAGCTGCTGTGGAAGATATGATGAAAGAATTGAATGACATGGTGGAGCAATCACCCCCATCACCTCAATTCACCTTGACGACCGTGTATGATCCTCCCAGTTCAGTGGACACTATGGTATGTCCTTACCATGAGGTGCGTTTGGAGGCCCGAGAATCTCAAAAGGGATGGAAGTATGTGAAATGTCCCATGCAACCGTGTTTGCTGTTTTGTGGTCAAGATCAAGTGCTGGAGTATATGAAAGCCGTGTATAGTCAACCTCATGTAGAAGTGTTGGACATGTGGGGTGGTTTACAATGCTTTTGCCGTGAACCCGCTACGCTTCAACAGAGTCATTCGACTCAGAACCCCGATCGGTTGTTTCTGACTTGTTCCAAGAAAACGTGTGGCTTCTTCCGATGGGCCGATCAACCCTTGGGTTCCAAGTACTGGACGTGGTTTCATGACAACCCTCCCAAAAAAGCCGACCAACAAGCTGAAGCACCCACCCGTGATGCTCAAGGATATCCCAAGAGGGGCTATGACATCCCTGGCCCGCCCCCTCGAGTCCAAAGCAAAGAGGACGTGGAACGAGAACGACCCCTGACAGATTATGAGAAACAATTGTTACGAGAAATTCAAGAGCTCAAGAACCGTCACGAAATGATGGTAGCCCCAGCTCCACCACCCCCCAAGTACAGTGACAGTGTGGAGAACTGGCAGAAAGGTCTAGAGACCGTCAGTTACGGCCGTCTAGGTCTCTTTTAAATGAGAGAACGAATAAAATTTTTTATCAATGTCACCATGGAGTCTGTATGTGATGCATGGGAGTTTATCTTGTCCCTGGGGCAATGGCAATGTCATCAAACCCTTTGTCAAGTCTTATATGATCATCAACCCGGCACCCAAATCCCCATACCCCGTTGTCCCGAGGACACGCATCCTCTCCACCTCTTTGAAGAAACCCATGTGGACCGCAATCTGTATCGATGGGTGGTGTTTGTCTTATGGTTAAAAGCTCACCCAGAGGCATGGCGATGGTATCGAATCATTCAAAAGGCGCATCCCCACACGGTCCCCACCATATCGACCTTATGGGATGAATGCCAGAACGTATGGCCCCTCGAAAGAAAAAGGTCTCCCCATCATGGTTGAATCGGTACCACGATCCTCGAGCCCCCGGCAGTTTAGGTGGGGTGCAACGATTTGCTAAAGCCCAGCGTCTCCCTTTGAAAAAAGCTCAACGGGTCTTGGAACGGGATTTGGCCTATACGTTACATAAACCACGACGTCGTCGTTTTCCCACCGTCCCCGTCATTGTAGGAGGATTAGATGATCAATGGGTCGCGGATTTAGTGGAAGTGCAACCGTTGGCCAAGTATAATCGGGGTATACGCTACTTGTTGACGGTCGTGGATGTCTTGTCCAAGTATGCGTGGGTCCAACCGTTGAAAGACAAAACCGGGGTGGCCTTGGTTCATGCCTTTGACAAGATTTTGAAAGGACGACGTCACCCGAATCGATTGCAAACGGATCGAGGGAAAGAATTTTACAATCGGACCTTTCAACGATGGCTTGACGAGCAAGGCATTCAACATTTTTCGACCGAAGGGGATGCAAAAGCCAGTGTCGTGGAACGATTTAATCGCACCTTGAAAGAACGGTTGTACCGTTATTTCACCGCGGCCAACACCTTACAGTTTGACGATGTCTTACCCGAGTTGGTGCAAGGGTATAATGCCACCCGTCATCGAAGTATTGGTATGGCCCCTCAAGACGTGACGTGGGACAACGAAGAAGCGGTGTGGAAACGATTGTATGCCCAACGGTTGAAAGACCAGAAAAAACCTAAATTCAAAGTCGGAGATCGTGTCCGTCTCAATAAGATTCATCGTACCTTTGAAAAAGCCTATTTACCCGGTTGGACCGAAGAAGTGTTTGTGGTGCATCGGGTGATCCCGGGATCTGTGCCCACGTATAAGATTCACGAATGGGATGATACCCCCGTCCAAGGTACGTTTTATGAAGAGGATTTACAAAAAGTCCATGTGTCCGAGGTGTTTCGCATTGAAAAGGTACTTAAGCGACAAAAAGATCGTTGGTTGGTCAAGTGGAAAGGGTGGCCTGACAAGTACAATAGTTGGATTCGTAGTCAAGACGTCACGTCTCTCCAACCACCCCAGAGGAAAAGCCCACCCAAACGACAACTGAAGACTAAAGAGACAAGCCCACCCAAAAGACGACGACGCGACTAAAAACAATGACGTGGGTGCCCAACTCTTCGTTTTACGTGACGTTGATGAGTCATGCGAGTACCAAAGAGTTTCCTGGGAACAAGAGTCATCATTTCAGAAACCGATTGCCTAAACCCATCCGATTTGTGGGACGAGGATGGATGGTGGGTATGGTGAGTTTATCCTTACCCACCATTCCCGTGATAGCGGAAGAAGGAGGCGTGGGCGATTCCCATCCTCTGTTGTACGTACGATGGCACGAACGGGTGTATGCCGAAGACGATCAAGGCAACGATCGATGGTGGCATCAACGTCGCGAACTCACTGTCTACGGGCGAGATATGAGAAAGGAATTGGCCTCGTCGACGGGATCGCACTTTTTTCATCAACTGGTGTACCGTTACGTGCAAGCCCGCGCCAAAGAAACCGAACCCAAAAACAAATGGGCCGAGGACAATGGTGTTAAATTGTACCCGACGTTTGAATGGACCTCCGAAGGGGATTTGTTGTTGAATACCGTCAATGTGGATTACAAACGACAAGTAGCACGCGTGTTATGGGGCAGAACCTTGGCGCTGAGAATGGGATGGATTGAACAAGTGTCGACGGGCGTGTATCGATTGGGACCCAATCTCTTGCAAGAATTTCATACGGACTCCATTCCCACCCCGTCCGATGTCCTGGATGGCAGCAACAAGCCCGCCTTTTGGAAAGTGGATGGGGATTATCTGAACTTGAGTATGACGTGTAATTGGCGGTTTGTGAATGTGAACCAGACCTTTCGTCCCTCGTTGGAATTTCCCACCACGCGTCCTTTGCACGTGTATTGTGATGTAGGCACCAGCAGCATGGTAGGGGGTCGCATCACCGATCTCTTACGAGAAATCAAGTACCAGCCTCAAAACACCACCCACTTTGAACCTCGACATATTCAATATATCCCAGTACGCAACGAAGTGGTAGAAATTGTCGAAACCCAGATGGCCGAAACCAATGGGGATCTGGTGAAATTTGGTGAAGGGCGTACCCTCCTGACCCTCCACTTTAAAAGGGAAGTGGTGGTGTGAAGAAGAAAGACAACATGTCGTTTTACGTGACGTTACCCAGTCATGCCAACCGACGTGAATTTCCCAACAACCAAGCCAATTCCTTCAAGATTCGTTTACCTCAACCGTTACAGCTCACAGGGGGTGGTTGGCAAGTGGGGTTGAGTGCCATTTCCTTACCGGATACCCGCGTCAATTTGTACGAGTTGGTGAAGAAAGATGGGTACATCCTAGCGACGTCGTGGGAGATCACTTATCCCGCCCCGGGTAAAACCGATGGCACCATGGCCGCGCGCATAGGCACGGCGCAAACCCTCATCCAAGACGTTCAAGATTTGGATTGGGTGGTGGATGGCGTGAGTTTCATGAAAGCCACGATTGCCCATTTGGAACAACGACGCCAGGAAACGGCCATTGAAGGAGGCCGGTTTACCAACGATCAAGGCAAACACACCTACGTCAAGTTCAAGTGGGAAGGCGACGATCTGCTCATCGACAACACGAATGTCTGCCATTGTGGGAACAAAACACCAGTCCTTACCATCTACACCAAGTTGGCGCTCAAGATGGGATGGTTACGTAAAATTAGCAGTGGATTGGTGTTGGGCCCGAACTTACAGCAAGAATTCCTGGGGGATCAAGTCCCCGACATCACCAACAACAGCGATTGGCAGGATGTCACCGACGGTCAGGGGAACGCGGTCTTTTGGACGGTGCGTGCGATTTTACCGGATTATTTACAATTGAGTATGAGTTGTGGGTGGCGTTTCACCAACTTGAATACGGCGTTTCGTGCCGTGGTGGGGGAACCCACCCGATCGTTGCACGTGTACTCGGACGTGGCAGGCAGTATGATGGTGGGCAATCGCGTCACTGATTTGTTGCGTGAAATCCAGTACAAGCGAGAAGCACGTGGCACCCTGTATTTTGAACCGTTGCACATTCATTACATGTCTCTTCGTAACGAGGTGGTGGAAATGATTCACGTTCAAGTGGCTGAAACGATTGGTGCCGGAGGAGACTTGGTCAAGTTTGGTGAAGGTCATACCATTGTCACGTTACACTTCAAAAAGACATAAAAAAGAGAGACGAGAAGGGAACCCAAATCAATCATGCCTCCGAAACGACGACGACGACGACGACGACGCCGACCACAGCGTCCACAAGCGGGGGAAGGGGTCAACGCGGTGATTGCCGGGATTCCTAAGGCCGCTTGGTCCATCACCAAAGGGGTAGAAAAGTTAGCCAAAAAGAATTACCTAAGATCAACGAAGAAACGTATGGAAGAAATGCGAAGTGGGAAACGCAAACGGTGGGCGGGGGAATCGTTTACGTGCAACGTCATGTGAGTATAAAAAGAAAACAAGGGTTGTGAAAAAAAACAAACAAAGATGCCCAAGACAAGAGTGCGTCGAAGGAGACGAAGAAGAAGGCAACGAGGGGGTCTCTTGCCCCTGGCCGCCCTCATTCCAGCCTTGATTGCTGGAGGAAAAGCCGTGGCGTTGGGTGCCGCAAGTGGTGCCGCGAGTTACGGGGCTAAAAAAGGGTTGGAAGCCGCTTTTCGGAAAAAACGGCGATGACGGTATAAAAAGGGGAGTCCCATAAAGCCCAAACAAAAACGTTTATCCCTGGTGAAGAAGAAGGCACCATGCGTGGGGGAAGTTTGACACGATTTCGAACCGACGAGTGGTATGATCAACAAGGCAAAGGAGTGATGACGGATCTGATGCGTGGGGGGTTGCAAGGTCTTATAAGGACGCGAAATCCTTTAAAATTGCCTAGTAATATCAAGAGAGGCTTGGAAACGGGTTTGACACGAGGTATCAAACGCAAAGCCGAAGACGTCCTTAAAAAAGAAATCACCAAACAAGCCAAGAAAGCGTTGAATCAGAAGAACGTGAAAGACGCCGTGCGTGTAGCCACTGCCTTATTTCCCAAACAAACCAAACGTGCACGTGATATTTTGGGAGTCTAATGGAACCCGTGCATTCACGACCTCGACGGATTCGTAGTAATCGAGGGTTGTCTCAATGGGGTGGACTGTATCCGTTTTGGAAACTCATGCCACGACGACAACGTGGTGGATGGTTAAGTCCCGAGGTGATGAGAGTCCCCGGGTTTGATTTGAGACAACGTTTAGCCCGACGACGACGCTATAAAAACCCCTCACGACGACGACGGGGTACCACTCGACGACGTTAAACATGCCTGACGTGAGTACACAAACCGCCCCGGCTCACGAGCGTTCCGAAGGGACCGTTAACCCTGCCTTACGGATTTTCAAGGTGCCACCGACCGACATTAGCATCAATGCCTATCGCATGGTCACCATCCAACCCACCACCACGGGTATCAATCCTATGGAATTCATCATACCGGGGTTGGACGATTTTGTGGATTTGGGACGCAGTTACTTTACCATGGAATTGAGTTTGAAAAAGGCGAATGGTGCGAACTTGGTGGCCGCGGAGAAATTGTGGCCCGTCAATAATTTGGCCCATTCCATCATCAAACAAATTGACTTGCAGTTGAATGGTACGTTGATCAGTCCACAATCCGACACGTATCATTACAAAGCTTACCTAGAAAACTTGCTGAATTTTGACCGAGAAGATGGCAAGACCGTGTTAGGACCCCAAGGATGGTTCAATCAAGTGGATTTCCCACCCCAATGGACTGCCACCAACACAGACAAAGCAGGAAACCATCAACATTGGCAAGATCTGCCTGCTAATCATCAAGAGGCCTTCAATGCCTCTGCGGCCGAAGTGGAGAAGTATGCTGCAGGTGCCACCCACAGTCTAGTGTTTACCCCGCACTTGGAAGTCTTTCATACCGGCAAACTGTTGGTGCCAGGCATCGAAATCAAGATGAAATTTCATTTCAATGGCCCCAGCCTGTTTTTGAATGGAGTGGGTCTAGCTGGCCGATTGATGGAAGGGGATGTGAAACTACGGTTTCATCTCTGTCAACTGCGTTTGAATGACGCCATCTACCAGAGTATCTCTAGCAAAAGACACAATGAAGGCCAAGTGGCGGCTTACCCGACCGTCCGTAGTGAAATCCGGACTTTCAGCATGCAAAACAACCTGGTCCGCTTTGATATCCCCAACCTGTTTCAAAACAGAATACCTGACCGATTGATTGTGGGGTTACTGGACAGCCGTGCCTTCAATGGAGATGTGACCCGAGATCCTTTCTGTTTCCAGAAATTTGGTCTGAGTTCCATTAAACAGATTGTCAGGGGAGAAGAGTACCCTTATGAAACCCTGCAGTTAGTGCACAACAATGGCACCCGAGATAATCTAGGCTACTTCCGTTTTCTGCAAGCCAGTGGTGCCTGGTGTAAAAAGAAAGGCAACATGGTAGAACTACTGGATTGGGGCCAAGGTAAAAATTGTACCTTGTTCATGTTTGACAATGTGGCCAATGGATGTGCTGACAGTCAAAACCTCAACCCCAAGCAAACGGGAGATTTACAATTGGTGTTGGAATTTGGAGCTGCCCCCGGTGTCAATATAACCGTACTCGTGTATGGAGAATTTGAGAATTTGCTGGAGATTGACAGGAACGGAGCCGTGTTGTATAACATTTACCAGCACTGAAGAAATGGAACATGTGGCCTTGAATAATGTTCAGTTGGATTATTTAGCCCGAGACGACCCCCAATTGAACCCGGTCTTTTACGGGACGGTGGCCTGTGATCGTTTACCCAAGAGTCCTGTCAAGACCCAACCCCAAGGGTACATTGTGAATACGGACCCACACGATCAACCGGGACAACATTGGTTAGCGGTGTGGACGGATGGAAAGGTGTGTGAAGTCCTGGACAGTTATGCTTTGCCATTGGATACGTACGTGCAAGCGACCCCGTTACGAGATTGGATCGTCCAACATTGGAAGTATGTGGTGACCAATGGCAAGTCCCTCCAAACCATTACAAGCAAGAGTTGTGGTGATTACGCCTTGTTGTACTTGAAAGCCAAAGCCCGTGGACGGACCTTGCAAGCGTTTTTAAATGAGTTTTCGGATCATGATTATGTTAGTAATGACCATCAAGCCGGTCAACGCCTTCAACAATTGATTGTAGGCCAAGAAGCCAGATGGTATCAACTCTGTTGTCAACCGTATCATCAATGTAATGCTTAAATAAAATTTGTTGGAAAAAAGTGTTGTCGGAGTCGTAGCTCAGTGGGTAGAGCCTTTGGATCCCCCTCGAATACATGAGGAGGGTCGTGCGTGGGTTCGAGTCCCACCGATTCCAATAAAAAGGTGCCTTTTTTTTCTAAGGGGTAGTTCGTCATCATCATGCAAACGGGGAAACCGTTTCGTTTTCATACGCCTTCCTCTATCTTGGTGGTGGGTCCTTCGGGATGTGGGAAAACCGCGTTTACGGAAAAACTCTTGGTAGACAACCCCGAGTTGTTTGAAACCCCACCGACCCAAAGGCATTATTGTTATGGGGCCTGGCAAGATCGATTTCAAGGCATGCAAGATCAAGGGGTGGTCTTTCACGAAGGGATTCCCGATCATGAGGCCTTAGTGCAATGGTTTCCTGAAGGACAGGGGGTCCTGGTCTTGGATGATTTAATGGATGAAGGCAGTCACGATAAACGCGTGTTGGATTTATTCACCAAACATTCGCATCATCAAGGGGTGACGGTGCTCTACTTGTGCCAAGACATGTTTCCCGTGGGTCGCTATGCCAAAAGTATATCCCGCAATGCCCATTACATCGTGGCGTTCAAGAACCCTCGAGATCAATTAGGGGTACGCAATGTCATGCTTCAATCATTTCCGACCACTTGGAAAGACACATTGGAGACGTTTCATCAAGCCACCACACGACCGTATGGCTATTTGGTCTTGGATTTACATCCGGCCTCGTCCGATCAACAACGGGTGTTGAGTCACTTGTTAAAAGACGAAGGATGGACTCGCACCTATCAAAAACGACTATAAAGGGAGTCCCTTGGAACAGGTCAAAAGAGAAAAGCAAACCATGGCCGATGATGACGATGACCGTCAACCTCCGCAATCGTACGATACCGTGTCCCCGGCGGGGGTGGGGGCGGCCAGCGGTAATCAAATGTCCCCAAGGGCCTGGCAAGATTTATTTTGGTCGGGAGACCAAGGCCTTCTCGACGTCGCCCAGGAGGAAATAGGCGACGAACCCCTCTATCGGTTTATGCAATCCATCCCCCCTGTCGGTGTAGATGGTGTGCCCCCTGTGCAGGCCTCTTCCCCTGCTGGGGTAGGAAGTCAAGGAAGTCAATCCTACCGTAGCATACACACCACCCCACCGTCTTCTGGTGCACGAACCCCTGCGAGTCCTCCTAGCGTACCTTTGGTAGCGGGTGCTCGAACAGCAGCGGGTGCTGGGGGTAATGGGCGTGGTGGTGGACGTGGTGGTGGTGGTGGTGGTGGTGGTGGTGGACGTGGTGCTGGTGGTGGTGGACGCGGTGGTGGACGTGGTGGTGGTGGTGGTGGTGGTGGTGGTGGTGGTGCTGGTGGTGGTGGTGGTGGTGGTGCTGGTGGTGCTGGTGGTGCTGGTGGTGCTGGTGGTGGTGGAGGTGGTGGAGGAGGAGGTGGTGGAGGTGGTGGTGGTGGTGGTGGTGGGGGTCGTCGTGGACGACGACCGAGACGAATACGAGGACGACGACGAAATACCCCCACTTCCCCTTTGACACCTGCCTCCAATCCAGCTACCCCTCGAGGATCTTGGACATCTGGGAGTTCTGGCCGAGCCCCTCGCACCTTGCGTCAAGCGGATTTACAACGACGTTTACGTATGCTGTTACAAGATCAAGAACAGTTGGCCCAAGGACGTGAAATTGCTAATGTCACCATGACCAATAGCATTGTCACCAGTTATAAACAAGGAGGAGCACCGAGCGTACAAACCTCGTCGTCCCGTGTTTCGCCGTAAAGATGAAAACCGTCGTGTCGTTATTGAATGGATCGAAACAGCATGGTCTTCCCTTCCCCCCGGAATTATTACAACGGATGGATTCCTTGTATGCCTTTTATCATCAACAATGGTGGTGTTATCGAAAAATGTTGAATCATTACAGGTGTATCAATGCCTTGTTCAATGGGTTGGCCTTACTCCTCATGGCTGCAGGTATGATTGCGGGCCCCCTTTTGGAAAACAGTACATTGGTAGCCTGTTTGGCGGCGGTGGGCACCGTGGTCAAAGGATGGAATGATTTTAAACAATACCGATTTAAAGTGACCATGAGTCGATTTGCGTTTACCACCTATGCCAAAGCCTTGACCGAATTGAAAACCCATGTGCGGGGTATTCCCTTGGAGGATCTGGAACGATTTTTAATCAAGATGCAAACCTTGGATGATACCATTGTGGATTTCACCCCTCCATTACCCAAACGATGTGTGCAAGATTACCATGGTCATTTTGTGTACCAACCCTTGGAAGCCCTATGCTATGTAGACGGATGTCCTCGTCCCTTGAGACCCAAAGAGTATTGGATCCATAAAAAGCCGCTCCCTCCTAGTCCCACACTCTTAGAACCATGGCCGTCCAACGACGACGACGACGCCGAAAAAGGAAACAACGAGGAGGGGCTTTAATGCGTCGCAAACCCCGTTTGGTGGATAAAATTGCCCATGGCATGAGTATGTTTCTATCAGGTCCAGCGCCTGGGTTTGGACTGGCTTTAGGCAAATTAGGCGGTCAAGCCTTGAAAGGCATTACCGATAATGTACAACATGTCCGACGACAACGAGGTGGGGGTTGGTGGTCCGATTTCAAACGCAATACCCGTCAAGGCTATAAAGAGACGCGAGACCTCATCAAACAAGACAAAGCCCTTCAACGGCTATTGACGGGTCGACCATGGTGAGGAGGAGACGACGACGCCGTCGTCAACGAGGCGGTTTTTTAAATCTATTGGTGCCCGCTATGGTAGGATTGGGGAAAGCCGCGGCCTTGGAAACGGATAAACGTATAAAACGCACGATTCAAAAAGCCAATCAACGGTATCGTCGTCGTCATCGATAAAGGATGCAACGTCTTCGACGTCAATTCCCGTTTTTACGGTCCATGTTACAAGAAGCCAATGGTTCCAAACGTCAAGAATTGTTACAACATGCCAATGCCGATCAAATCAATGCTGTGAGTGAACTGGTCTTGAACTTTTTAAAAAACAAGATTCCCGTCACCCCACCCATGCTGGCTAAACTTCAACCCTATAAAAAGGTACTCCGTGATTTGGGACGTCGTCGACATTCCGTCAAAAAACGTCGTCAGTGGTTAGTCCAACAAAAAGGAAGCGGATTGTTTCAAGGACTTCACGAGGTGTTATGTCAATGTGTTCGTTAACCCTCCCTACGTGGATGACTCTATTACAAGAGGCCAATCGGGCCACCGACCAGTGGAAAGACGAGTGTCATTATTGGAAGCATAAATATCACCTGTTGTATCGAGAGTACCAACACATCTTGAGGGCCCGTCTTTGTGAGAGTTGCCGTGACCAGGAAGACGGGGAACTTTGCTCCGAGTGTAGTCAACGAACATGGACGAAGTGTACATGATTCCCCAAAAGGACTTGGAACAACTCATTCAATATTACAAAGGAGAACTCACCGAAAATGCCTTGTTGAACAAAGCCGCGACGCTCGCCGCCCAAAAACATGTGTTATTAGCCAACCCCCAATTACCTCCAGCCTTGGTCAATGCTCAAACCAAACCGTTGAGTCAAGAATTAATCAAGTTAACCAAACGCATTCGTCAATTTCCTGGCGGGGTGGGGGTTGGTGCACCGGGTGGTCCACCGGGTGAAGAAGAAGAAGAAGCCGGGGATTTGGTGACGGGACCCGTCGAACAATGGTTGAAGCGCATGATAAAAGGCAGCCCGTCGACCCCCAAACCACCCATTACCCCTGCAACCAAGAAAGGCAAAGGAGGAGCAGCCACTACCAGTAAGATTCCCATTGTCAAGAAAGGGAGCCCATCCACCAGTCGAGGGGATAGCCGGTCACGTTTAGAAGCCATTCGAGAACAACGCAAGGCTTTGGAAAAAAAGTTAGCCGAGAGTCGCAAAGGCAAAGGACCCGCTCGTGAAGTGGAACGATTGAAACCTTTACCCGGTTGGGAAGATTGGGCCCAAGGTAAAAAGTTACGACGTCGATTGGATTACGACGACAGTGACTAAAACATGCCCGCTAAGAGGAGGAGAAGGAAACGCCCCCAACGAGGAGGGGCCTTGGATGTCCAAAAATGGATTGCGAAAACGGGGAAGGAATTTCATTGGCCCGGTTATCAGTACATGGGCCCTGGCACCCATTTGGCTAAACGCCTGAAACGTGGGGATCCCGGCATCAATCGCTTGGACCAGATTGCTAAGCAACACGACATTGATTACAGCCGTGCTAAGAATTTGCAAGATAAATGGAAAGCCGATACCAAGATGATCCAAGCCATTGATCGATTACCCGGCAAGAAAAACAAGACCGAACGAGTGGTCAAGAAAATTATGCAAGCCAAGAAACGTTTAAAATTGTAAACATTTAATTAACATGTTGAGTAAAAATAAAAGCAAATGAAAATGTCACATTGTTATTCTGTAGTTCGTGTTGAGTCTCAAGCAGGATTGGCGAGACAGAACCCATTGTGGTGTAGACACTCCTGATAAAAAAAAATAAAAAACAATGTCACTTGTGTCATTTTGATTGATGAGTTGTCAAGTTCATTGTTCTGTCCAAAATACTGAGACGGATGTTCTTCCAAATACTGAGACGAATGTTCTGCCAAATACTGAGACGAATGTTCTGCCAAATACTGAGACGAAAATGTTCTGCCAAATACTGAGACGAAAATGTTTTTTACGTTACTAAATCATACATGAAATCCACCCCCTCGTCGGGTGACATGTCATGAACGAGGTCTTCAGGGGGTACCAATGCCTCCAAATCAAAGGAACAAGAGTCCTTCACATCCTCCATGATCTGCTCCCAATCGTCGGGTGACATGTCTTTCAATAACTCCTGCAAAAACGAAAAGTCCTCCACGTCAGGGGGGTCCAAGTCAGGGGGGTCCAAGTCAGGGGGGTCCATGACTTGCATACCCCCCGAATCCATATCCGTGAGAGTATAAGAATCTAGAAATGATTCACAAAAAGAAAAGTTCTCAGGCATTTTAGGCGTCGATTTCTTGAAGTCCTCCAAGGGAATGGTCACTTTCAAGGGTCCTAATGCTTTGATTTTCTCTTCCGTTTTCTGTCTCTCTACAGAAGGTAAGGAGGCACAAAAGTTATTCAAATACGTTTCCAGAGAAGGTTGCGTCCTACAATTAGTCAATACCACCCGCAGTGTTTTGGGGTTTGGAGGCACCTGCTTCCTTTTGTTTTGGTAGTACCTTCTAGCGAGCTCCAAGAACCTCTCGCGGTTCGCCCAGTAGTACTCTCTTCTTTGCGCAAGCAGTTTCTCCTGGTTCGCAGCACGATAGGCCCGACGAGCCGCCTGTGCTTTGGCCCTTTTATTGTACATCCTTTTGTACGCCAATATTCGTACACGATTCTTTTGACGATATTCACGCGCTTGGGCTCTCAAACGTTCCCGATGTTTCTCTCTATACTTTCGGTCGTATTCGGCACAACGTGCTCGGTTCTTTTGGGCCCATTTTTTTTTGACGGCACGCCGGTGCTCCTTATGCGTCTCCTCATAACACCTGTGGGACTCCCGCACTCGATCCGGATATTGTTCTCGGTATCGTTTTTTGGCAGCACGCACTTTCTCAGGGTACTTGCGTCGGTAGTTGGCTTTTTTCACCATATTCCTCGCTCGGGCTTTCTCTGGGTAGCGGGCATTGTACCTAGCTTTTTTGATGGCGTTCCGTCTCCGTCGTCGTTCGTCTTTCGTCAGTAACTCTGTCGTTTCGTCGTCGTCGTTCGGGTCATAGTCGTCAACGTCGTCGTCGTCGTCGTTCGGGTCGGGAACATAGTCCTCGTCGTTCAAGTCGTCGTCTGGGTCAGAGTCATCGTCGTTGTTTGGTCGGTACGTCGTGCGTCGTCGGTTGCTGCGGCGGAGGCCCTCGTTTCCGGCAGGCATTGGGCGATGGCGGGGGTGCTGGTGGCGGGGTGAGGGGGCGCTTGAATTGGTAGCGCCAGTAATTGCAACAGTAATCCAGCCCCTCCACAAACCACTCACAGGTCATTTGAGGGTAGCACAGTGGGTGAAAGGGAGCCGCCTGTTCTGCCCGACGTCTCTGGGCTTCCACTTTTTCCGGCTCCAACTGCTTCAAAGTTTCTGCAAACTCACTAAAGCCTTCGTCCTTCAACAGCACCTCCTGCTTCACTTTCTCTAACACCTCTTCCACTTCCAAATCTACTTCAAACTCTTCAAATGCTTCGAGCAGCTTCTCATGGCAAGAGTCCATGTTGAGATGTTCCAGCCCGAGGATCGATCTGTTTTATAGTCTCTCATTCGTTCCCGTGATGCACCATGGACCCTAACTAGAGAGGGGGGAGGGGGGTCCCCCCACCCCGTCCCACCCCTCCCTAGGGCACCCCCTCTCTACGGGGCACCCTGTTTAGTGATTGGCTCCTTCCCCTCCCACGTGACATTTTAATTCTCTATAAAAACAGAGCCCCGATCTCCAGTGAGTTCATCTGATCATGTCCTCACAAGACAAGGACAATGTGGCGGGGCCAAGTGGCCTCGCCCACCATGAGGTTTTAGCCATGCTCGGTTTAACTGATTCGGACGACGATGACACCCATTCCTGTGTGGGACCTTTGATTTGCACCGAAAACATGAGTGACGAGGATGATTTGATCTGCCCCGAAATCCTGGATGACGATGATGATCAAGACTATCATGATTTGATGGATCATTTGGAACGGCAACATGCGTTTCAAACCCAACTCCTTCAACAAAGTGGCGGAGGATTGGATCCCTCTGAACACGTTACCTTCGACTTTGAACTCGAACCTTTTGTGAATCGGAAGAGTGATCGCATGGGGGTACAAGAACGTCATTTCAAGACCCAGTTACGACAAAGGGGGAACTTGATGCCAGGTCAAAATATAACCCAAGCTCTGCAAGATGGATTACGTCGAGCCGTCGATCAAGTGTTAACCACCACCCCCGACCTCCACGATCAAGATCGCCTCTACTTTACCATAGCATCCGATCGCTTGCACAATAATTTTCAGGGGTGGGGATTACGTGCAGGTGAATGGCGTCGAGACACAGAACGGGTGGAAGCGCTGTTCCAACGTTTAGCCCAAGCCCTCAACAGCAACGAACAATTTGAAATGGATGATTCCTTTCAAGTCTCCATCACTCAAGTTCATCATGCGCCTCAAGGTACCGGCAGACCGCGTCGTGGGAAACCAGGGCATCCTACCATGGCCATGTTAACGGCCAACAAAAAATCGGTCATCCGCATCCAAAATGATGATGAGCTCTGTTGTGCCAGAGCCCTCGTGGTCGCCAAAGCTCGCGTGGACCAGCACCCGAAAGAGAAAGCCATTCGACAAGGAAAGTCCCTGCAGAGAACCCTAGCTCTGGACCTCCAGAATGAAGCCCAGGTACCCTTGGGTCCTTGCAGCTATGACGCCTTAACGGCTTTCAGCAAGGCTCCGTCCCTCACCGGTTACCAGATCATCCTGGTGGATGCACAGCGATCGTTCCACATCACGTCGTTTGGCCCCCTTTCTGACAAACAACTGATCCTGTTGCACAACCAAGACCATTATGATGTCATCACCAAATTGCCGGGATTTTTTGGGTCCAGTTATGTGTGTGCGGATTGTTGGAAACCCTATGACCATGAGGAAAAGCATCGATGCACCAAGACCAAGTTGTGTGGAGCCTGTCGACAGAAAGATTGTCCAGACTTTCAAAAGGCTTACCCCCGACACCTGAAAGCCACTCAACGTTGCGAGTCGTGTCATCGGGACTTTTTTGGATCCGCGTGTTTCGAAGCCCATTCCAGCAAGACCCATGCGGGCAAACCCGTCACGGGCCTCCAGACCTCCGTGTGCTCTCAACGACACCGATGCGATAAATGCTATCAACAAAATGTGGGCTTGTCCCGCATTCAACGTCACCTTTGTTGGCACGTGGATTGCCCGTCTTGTCATCAGTACGTCGACGCCGACAAACACCGTTGTTTTATACAAAAAGCCCCCAAACCTCAAGACCAAAAGAAGAAGAGAAAGAGGACCCGTCAAAAAGGTCCTGGCGCCAAACGAGGTGCCGCCGCCGCCGCCGCCGCCGCCGCCGCCGCCGCCGCGGAACCCCCTGCCTCCTCCGAGGACGAGCAGGAAGACCTGCCTCCCTTACACGTCTTCTTTGATATCGAAGCCATGCAACCCCACGAAAAACACATTGCCAATCTCGTCGTGGCCGAAACCGAAGACAACGATGAACCCAAACCTTTCCCAGGTTCCACTTGTATCCGTGACTTTCTGGAATGGCTGGATGTCTTGACCCTCCACGATACCCGTCAAGTCAATGTCATCGCTCATAATTTTCAAGGGTACGATGGGTACTTTATCATCCAAGAATACTATGGGGAGAACCGCATCGTCCAACAACTCCGCAACGGATGTAAACTCTTAGAGATCAAACATGACCGCATCCGGTTCATTGATTCCATGAGTTTCTTCCAGATGCCCCTCTCCGCGTTTCCCGAAACCTTTGGTTTGACAGAACTCTGCAAAGGCTATTTCCCCCACAAGTTCAACATACCCGGTGATAAGCATCAAAACTACGTGGGCATCCTCCCCTCACGCGATTACTACATGCCTGAGAGCATGACACTCGAAGGAAGACAAGCCTTTGAAACCTGGCATCAACAACAACGCGACCAGGGGGTGGTGTTTCATTTTCAACAAGAGTTATTGGCCTATTGCAGTTCCGATGTACGACTCCTCAAACAAGGATGTCTGACTTTCAAACGCATGTTTGAAGACTTAACAGGCTTCAATCCCTTCGATCACGTCACCATTGCCTCCGCTTGTAATCGAGATTTACGTATGAACCGGATGATCCCCAACAGTATTGCCAGCGAACCCACCGGTCCTAACGGGTGGAGAACTAACAACATCAACCACTCCCTCCCAGCCCTTCACTGGTTAACCTGGTGCGATCACCAACTACGTCAACGGGCCCTCCAAGATCTCAACCCCAACGATCTCTTGGCCAGTGCCAATCCAAAGCCTCAGTACATCCAACATGCCCGAAATCAAGGCGAGTATAAGATCCCCGGGACCAACATCCATGTGGATGGTTATTGCCCCGACACCCACACCGTCTACGAATTTCAAGGCTGTTTCACCCACGGATGCCCTACCTGTTATCCCCATCGCTACGAAAAACATCCCCGCAACTATGATCGAACCATGCAGGACCTCTATGACGTCACCCAAAACAAAGTCCAAAAGCTTACCGACCAAGGGTACAACGTCATTCAAATGTGGGGATGTCAATGGGACCACCTCCGAGACACCCAACCAGAGATCGACTCCTTCGTCCGGGAACTCAACTTTATCCAACCACTTGAACCTCGAGAGGCTTTCTGTGGAGGTCGTACCAATGCCATCAAACTGTACCATCAGATCACCCCTGGCCAAAAAATTCACTACATCGATGTCACCTCCTTGTACCCGTGGGTCAACAAGAAGTCCACCTACCCCAAAGGACATCCCACCATCGTTTCTCAACCGGGTCACACGGACATACACCAGTACTTTGGGCTCATTCAATGTAAAGTCCTGCCTCCCCGTGAATTGTACCATCCCGTGCTGCCTTACCGTCATGACAACAAACTGCTCTTTCCCCTCTGTGCCCGTTGTGTGGAAGAAGAAATGGACAAACCTCTTTTGGACAGATCCTATCATTGTCCACACACTGACGAACAACGTGCCCTCACCAGTACCTGGTGCACCCCAGAGTTGTATAAAGCCGTGGAATTCGGGTACCAAGTCCAATACATCTACGAAGCTTGGCATTTTGAAGAGACCTGTGAGGGCCTCTTCGCCGATTATGTTAACACCTGGCTGAAAATCAAACAAGAAGCTAGTGGGTGGCCTAAGGATGTCACGACAGAAGAAGAAAAGCAACGTTACATCGAACAATACTTTCTGCATGAAGGCATCCAGTTAGAATACAACAACATCAAGAAGAACCCGGGCCTGCGTACCCTAGCTAAGCTCATGCTCAACTCCATGTGGGGTAAGTTTGGACAACGCCTCAACAAAACCCAAATTCAAGCCTTTGATGACCCCCATGCCTTCCACTGTTTCTTGGATAAAGATGCGTTAGACGTACGTCACGTGTCAGTCGTCACCGACCAAATGGTAGAAGTCCACTACCAAAACCAAAAAGAGGACATCCGCGTCTCACCCAACCTCAACATTTTTGTCGCCTGCTTCACTACCTGCCACGCCCGCCTTAAATTGTATGACACCCTGCAAGCCTTAGGGGAAAGAGTCCTCTACTTTGACACCGACTCCGTCATCTACCTGGAGGAAACACCCACTCAATTCCAACCTGTCTTGGGTTCCTATCTTGGGGACTTCGCCTCCGAATTAGCTAAGGATGAATACATTCAAGAATTTGTCAGTGGAGGACCCAAGAACTATGGGTATACTACGAATAAAGGAAAAGTGGAATGCAAGGTTAGAGGCTTCCGACTCAACAGCGAAGGACACACCCAGCTGAATTATGACGTCATGCGTCAAAATGTTAAGGACGAAATCAAGAAACCTCTTCCCAACCCACGGGAAATACAAGTAACAAAATCCCATCAAATTGTTCGCAATCCATCCAATTACACCTTACTGACTGAACCCCAACATAAATGGTACAAGTTGGTCTATGACAAACGAGTCATTGATCCCAACACCTTCAAGACCTACCCCTATGGCTACCAGTGAAAACCCCAACAAGATCGTCGATTGTCATGAACATTAAGGAACCCTCATATCAAATAGGAACTCAAAGGAGTTATTGTAAAACAAATCAATAAAAATGTCATTTATTTATTTTGTCTTGTTTTCAAGGACCACCCCCGTTCCCCCAATTGGACTTTGGACTTTGAGCCCGCGTTTTCTCAGCGGTTTTAACCCACCTTGAGCCCACGATCCCTTTTTCATACTCGCCAGCGGTTTCCCATTCCAAATCACGTGACTTCCGGTTCCCATGAGCCCACGATCCCTTTTTCCCACTGGTCAGCGGTTTCCCATTCTAAATCACGTGACTTCCGGTTCCCATGAGCCCGCGATCCTTTTTTACCCACTGGTCAGCGATTTCCCCCACCGGAAGTTCCTCTAGTCACGTGATCGCTCTCGACCAATCAGAAGCCAGCCTGAGGGCCAAACGAGCGTCCTTTACTACTGGTGTGTATTTCGCTATGGCCCACGGGATGGGATGAGGTGAGAACAAGAGCGGACGAGTCGCCATTTTAAATTGGCAGGTCAAGAAAGATGACAGAGGCTTGGTGGAAGATTTGCTTCGACTGTGTTGTGGTATAATTTTGTGCTGACCTCTGAACATATAGAGAAGAAGTTCTACACAGACATCGATTAGTACACACACGCACGCACGATGGGACAAGGGCCACATAAAAAGTATCGTAGGTGTAGAAGCACACGTCCGCCGAGCAGTGTTGGCTTTGGCCGGACTGAAATATCTGTGCAATACTAGTGAAAGAAAGCAAGGAGGACTGATAATAACAGCAGGTGATGTCCAGTGGCACTGTTGATGCTGGTGGGACCAAAGTGTTGCTGAGACATCGTAAGCATAGAATCGTTCTCAGTAAATGTTATGAGAGGAAAATTCTGGTGTATGTTGTTGTGGTTATGTTTACCTGTTTAATACTTGGAAAGTATCCAGCTGCCAACGTTAAGAAAGGTTATTCGCAGGTGGGAAATGAATTACTACACGAGGCTGGATCTTCTTGGATAGTATAAGCGGCCCGGAATTATATACCACTTACTCTTTTTAATTTTTCTGCTTTACTTTTTGATTTTGAACCGATTTGTTCGATTTTAGAGTTCGAGACACTGACTTGCTAACTCCGGAAGAGCAAACCGGATTTAACGATTACGTCATAAGACATGCTTTAACGTGTTTGAGATAAAGCGACGACTTCGCTTTTTACCAATTTCTCCAGATCGAAAATCATGTTCTTATAGTGCCATATTCACAACAGTATTTAAATGCTTTGCTCACAACTCTCGATAACGGCATGTTCAGTTGTGGCCAAATATATCTTTAAATTTTTATTTTAATTTAACAAAATATTCAAAGCGATAAGACAGATGAGCTGAGTCATCCGATTTTAAACATTACGTCATTCGGTAACGCAAAAGACAAAATACTGTCACAATTTTTGTCACGCCGGTTAGCACGTTGAGATTCTGACGATGTGTTAATATCTTTATCGATAATCATGTTTTTATAATGCCCTATTCACAACAGTATATAAATACATTGCTTACAACTCTCGGTAAAAGCATGTTCAGTTGTGGACAAATGTATATCAACATTTAATTTTTTAGTTTAATTCAACAAAATTAAATATTCAAAGCGATAAGACAGATGAGCTGAGTCATCAGATTTTAAACATAACGTCATTTGGTAACGCAAAGGGCAAAATACTGTCACAATTTTCGTTACGCCAGTTAGCATGGCACGTTGAGCCAAGTAAAAACATTAATCGAGGGTGGAGTGGGTTAAAACAACTGGTAAATGCCTATAATGCGCTTTCTTGTAACCTGTACGATAGAGCATAGCAATGATTTAGTTCGTATTTGCATTCACAATTTGGCTTAAAGAGCTCTTGACATAATTAAAGGAAACTGTGCACAAAGCGTGGTTTCCAGGTGTGGGGAAAAGTTCAATTCTTTTGGGCTGTTACGGTACCCATACTGATCAATCTTAAAGATGTGGTTACTTTTATATTGGGAAAATTATCGCCCATTTTTTGAAATGCGTCTGTTTTGAGAATTGTGATGGTCTTTTTGTTCAGGGTTTTGAGGAAGACCGACCAAAAGACAGCGAAAAATGGTCTTCAGTGAAGAATGGATGAGGTCATGGGCATAGTCTGTGGAGCTATGTTTGGTGAGGAGAGGGTGAATAATTCAGTTGACCTCCTTTCCAGGGTATTGATCGCCTTTTCAGTTGGTCAAATTTCAGCGTTAGTTACAGTTACACACTTTTACTGCAACGTGCTGTTACAGATGCTTGAATGTTATATTGAACCTTCAGTCACGCACGCCTCGCTTCCTTTCTTTTCGAGACGAACCAACACTTCGTCGGTTCTGCACGCATTGCGGGCCTATGTTTATATTTAGCGATGGTTCCGACAACGCATATGGAGCGTGTGCCTACGTCCGATGGACCCTACCAAGAGAGAGATTCGATGTTAGACTAATAACGTCGAAGAACCGACTCTCACCAAATAGGAAGATATCAATCGATCGCGTAGAATTATGCGGTGCTGTCTTGAATAAGAAGCTTAAAACCTTCTTGGAAAAGGAATCCCGATATCAGTTTGCGAAATACTACCATATCGTCGACTCTCAGATAGTGCATGGAATGGTTCAAAAGGAATCTTACGGCTTTAACACTTTCGCAGCGACCCGCATTGGTGAGATACAAGAAGGCACTGACCCTCAAGATTGGTATTGGGTTGAGAGCGACAACAACATCGCGGACTGGATAACTAGAGGTAAAAGACCAAACGATATCGATGCCGACAGCGATTGGCAGAGAGGTCCAAGATTTTTAAGACTGCCCGAATCCGAATGGCCGATCAGCAAAGTGATCTGTAAACAAGAATCAGCAGACCAGCTTAAAAGGGCAACGACAATGCATACCACAACGAAGGATGACTCACTAGCGGAAAGAATAAACATTAACAAGTACTCAAGCTATAAAAAATTGCTAAGAGTAACGGCACGAGTGCTATCCCTTTATAAAACCATCAACAAGTTTAAAGAATGCAACCAAGACTTTGATACCTGATGATATCGCAAAGGCCAAAACGTTCTGGATCCTAGAAGCGCAAAGGTCCATGGCTTCTGATGTAAAGATAGGGAAATACAAGCGATTATGCCCAAGAACAAGAGAAGACGGAGTAATTGTAGTTGGCAGTCGAACGAGCAAATGGATGCACATGAGCTACGACAAGAGTGAAGTGATTCTCCTGCCTTGAGAACATCGTTTTTCCCTACTCTACGCGGAGCACGTACATGGCATTGGACATCACGGAGTATCGACAGCCGTAAGCAAGATCAGGTTAAGATTTTGGATCCCAAAAATCCATAACATGGTTAGCTCCATCAGACACAAGTGTGTCATCTGCAAGAAATTGGACGGAAATCTAAGTGTACAAACCATGGGACAACTTCCGGAAGAAAGACTCAAGCCGTCCCCTCCATGGCACAACACAGCAATCGACTTATTCGGACCACTGAAAATAAGAGATCAAGTAAAGAGACGGACGATTGGAAAATGTTATGGGGTTCTATTCAATTGCATGAGTACAAGAGCCGTTCATATTGACCTGGCATCTGATTACAGCACCGGGAAGCATTCTTACTCGTATTGAGACGGTTTGCATCTCTGAGAGGGTATCCTGCAAAGCTTTACTCAGATAATGGCCCACAACTGGTATCAGCCAATGAAGAGCTACGAAACATGACAAAGGGCTGGGATATGAAAAAACTCGAAGAGTTTGGAGTGATCGAAGGACTAAAGTGGGAATTTACACCAGCTGACGCCCCCTGGCAGAACGGAATCTCAGAAGCCCTTATAAAATCCGTCAAACGAGCTATCACCGCAGCAATCGGCCAGAACATCATGATATTTTCAGAGCTCCAGACAGTCTGTTTCGAGGTCGCCAATTTAATTAATGAAAGACCAATAGGGCGACATCCCACAACACCTGAAGATGGAGCATATCTCTGTCCGAATGATATCTTATTAGGACGTGCATCTGCAAGAATCCCCAGCGGACCATTTGAAGGAGACGCAAATCCTCGCCGCCGTTTCTACTTTGTGCAAGGCATCATAAACGTGTTTTGGAACAGATGGACACGTGACTTCTTTCCGAGTTTATTAATAAAACAAAAATGGCATACATGTAAGCGCGACGTTAAGGTTGGCGACATCGTGCTAATTCAAGATTCGAATCAAGTAAGAGGTAAATGGAAACTCGGACGCGTCGTAACAGCTAATCCGGGAAAGGACGGCAAGGTCAGAAAGGTTGAGATCCAATACAAGAACCCAGTGCTAAACGAAAAGGTACAAATCTACAAAGGTCGGGGTTATGTGACAGTAGAGCGACCCGTACAGCGACTTGTTGTGATTGTCCCCGTCGACAAAGAAGACGAACCCCAGGGTCAAGATTAAATTATTAAAAAAAAAAAGGAGACAAAAAACTAAGGACTCCGTATTTTACACTTTCAGAGAGTGGGGAGTGTTCGTTGGAAACGAATTCTTAATTTGTGACGATTACGTTACAATCGATAATTAATGAGAGAATTACGTTACAATCGATAATTAATTGTAATTAGTGACATTGCGAACGACAATTGAGATTACCGCCGGTTTTCCTCCCGAAGATAAAGAATTAAATAAGAGCCATCGGGTATGTAAATATTCAATCATTCAACTTTGGCAATATTGTTGTGTATAATTATCGTTGTGATGTTAATACAGGTTTCGAAAGACTCAAAGCTGTAAACCAGGTACAACCCTATACGAGACAGCAAATAAACTGAGAGTCCTTTGACACGTTGGTGAACTTATTAACCGCTTCGGTCGCCCCCTTCCCGAAAACCTCCGGTTAACCATCACTAAACGCGGGTAACAAGCGTGCATGACAGTTTATTATAGCGTCACATTAAAATTGCGCGCGCAGTAAATGAAGCTCTTTCTTCGAAGAAAATATTTTCCAACACGTCTGTTTCTTGCATTTTTGATGTATATGATGACAAATAGGCCCATGTAAACGGTGCCATTTTTCCTTACGACTGTAGTATGCGGCTTGCTCACGTCATCAATCCTGTCATCTAAATCAGACCTACAACATCTTCACGACAGTCGCACACAACACGAAAAAAGTCGAAGGATTTTAAAACATGTATCAAAACCCTACAACCCTACAAAAGTCGTACCCACGATCAAAATCAGTGTTGGAATGACGAGTTGTTTACGATCTTTGCGAGTTGTATACGGTCCGGCCGCATACGACAGTCGTAAGCAAAACTCGTACCGTCTAAGGCTATGTTTACACGGGACCGGTTTCAAACGAATCCGGTTCGAAGATCGGACCGGATAGGCCTTCTGTTTACACGGAACCTTTCCGGAACCGGTCCGGAACGGATCCAAACTGGACCTACTGTCTTGCAGGTTCAGGTTTTGATCCGTTCCGGACTAGTTCTAGAAAGGTCCCTTGTAAACAACTGGATCGGTTCCAAACGGTTCCCTGTAAACAGAGGCCGATCCGGTTTGGTTCGGTTCGGAACAGTTCCGGTCCGGTCCCGTGTAAACAAAGCCTTAAGTAATCATATTGCATGGTGGCCCCGGAGTTACCTAAGGGATCAACATTCTCAAATTACAGGCTGTTTTTGTACTTATCTCTTGGCAGGTGACATTGCACCTCGATTGAGATAAACATGACGAGTGTTTTCCTTAAAAAATGTGTTCGAACCGGTGCAAAAACTACGATTCTGGGCGAAAGATACCAAATCAATTAAAAGCCACTAGCTCTGCTACGTTTGGCGTCGCGCCGCCGCTGAATGCAGCGAACCCAAACGACGTCGATTTGAGAAGACACATGCATGGGAATTCGCGAAGTCGAATTGCGTTCCTTGCGGCCCCGAGTTCGTCTTTGTATAAGTTCTGATCTGCTTGTATCACGGTTAAGTAAACGCAGCACTGTACGCAAATGAAATCCTGCCAAACTTCAAATCACAGCATAGCGCACTCGAAGCAAAATGCCGGAGGTTGAATGCAAAAACTCTACCGCCCCGGGGAGGTTCTCCCAATTATACGCCAATGGGATCAGTGTGCTGCTGTATATGGCACAAGAAAAGGTTTTAGAGTCCAGACAGCACACCCCGTTCGAAAGAGTACCCCCCGGTGTTCGAAGAGGTGGACATCAGCAACCATCGCCGTGCACCCATGTTTTTGGCTATAGCAGTACCCCATGGCGACATCATGGGCTAAAAATTCCTGGGCAAAATTTAAACCTAGGTCTTCCTTTTAGGTTTTTGCGGTCTCAGTTTTAAAACAAGAAGCCCTGTCGACTTTGAGGCCAGGCTTTAATCCTTTATTATTCCACTTGAATATTTCCTTTATTACCACTATGGCACAAAATATTTATGGAACACAAAATCGATAAATACAGACCGTTTGTTTTTTCAGTGTTTTGATCCCTATATCATTAATTATCGAAAATAAAATTAAGATTGGCAAACAAAAAATGCCATAAGTGAAATGAGACTGTGACGTCTACTAAAGACAGCAAATATATAGTAACTGTGAAAACTCAAGGGGATATTCCTTTCTGTCAAACGGCAATTTTGCTTGTGTGGTAGCCTGTGTTGCAAGCGTTTCCGAAGGCTTTTCCCACCCCTTCGAGGATTCAGAATTTTCTTTTTTGGGGCCAAAAGCTATATCATTTAATAGAGGATAATTCAGTTGAATCTAAGTCACTTTAATTGCAATTAACTTGTTACATTTTGAGGAATTTCACCTCTCTTTTCACATGATATATTCATTATTGTTATGCGACCAGACAGAACCAATGCTCTTCTTCAGGGAAAGACAGCCAGCTCGTGAAGTGGATGGAAATATGTTGGTCGGTTATACCGACTGAAAGAAAGAAAAAAGAAACGTATAAGTGCCAAAAACACCTATTCTATTTTTCGTTTCAAAATTTTGGACTTGAAGGTGACTCTAGTCAATTACATTGCACATCCTTTCTGCGCATAACTTTTTTGCGTCATTAGCGCGTGCACGAGCACGCACACGTTCAAAACTGGGATGTTTATTTCTTTAATGTTCACCGAGATAAATGATCTTTTTCTCCTACTCGAGAACGGTGACCCCCTTTTAATCCATATTCTAAATGGCAAACGTGAGTACCGTATTTTCTCAATTAAACGTCCCCAGCGCTTATTTCAAACTTGGCATGGTGGACCCGGCGTTTGTTGGAATCAGCAGTTTGTTTGGGCCCGCCATTATTTAAGAAAGGGTTATTATTTGTTGTTGTTTTTTTTTTGGCAGCCGTGTATTTTGCCCTTAAATCTTAAGTTTATGATACAACAAACAAACGTCTGAGAGGCTTATTTACGTTTCCCTCGTTGATATCTGGCGTTTATTCGGGGCCCGATTTCAGCGTTCTGAGAGGTAATTGAACTGGTTTAATTGCTTTGAAAACATCTTAGTTTTGCGCTAACTAGTTGAAAAAAAGGACTTAAAATATTTACATTTATTTAATCGAGAACATTTTAGTATTGAAACTAAACCTGGAAATTGTAGTCATTTATTTGCATTTGCTGTAAGCATTTGCTCTGGATGGGGGCGTTTTTTATTATATTTTTATGTGCTTTTTTCTTCATGTTCACTAGAGACAAAGGCATATATTTTTAAAAGATTGTATATTTATTAATGAATTCAAGTTTCATAGTTTAAGACGTGGCAGTTTAGGGGGTTCGACCGAGCCACCCCTACTGTAGATCCGCCCCAGTCTCATTCAAGTATGCGTCAGCCAACTAATAATGCTCCAAGATGGAGAACAACGGACTGGTCAAATGCCAGACGTTCAGGACGTTGCCCTGAGCTTATCTACATACTTCAAAATCTTCCATTTTGTTATAATTCTTTAGGGTAAGTTGGTCACAAATCTATTGCTTCCGCTGATAACCTCCGCACTGGAATAAAGGCACAGATTTGTGAAGCGAAACTATGAGGCCCTCAGATACCCTGGGTTTGACTGATGCTTTTGTCCTGCGATTGTCCGAGGGGGCTTACCACCTCTGGAAACGACTGATGTATTATGCCTATGAAACGATAGCCCGGGTTTGAGCTCCGGCCGGGAACACGTTAACGCGTTTTCTTTGTTTGTGGCTGATTATATAATATTCTGTATCAATACTTTTTCAACTCTTTAAACTCAAAGTTTTGCAGCTGTTGAAGTAGCCTCGACTGCCTAGGGCTTTTCCCTTACTTTCAGTGAGAGAGAGACAACAGTACACCATCAAGAACCCATTTTTGCGGTTACGGTTCTCTTGTTATTCGTTTATGATATTCACAACGAAGGAAAATCAGATAGAACTGTTCCGCTTACCTTCACGCGTTTGTCTAGTTCCAGCACCATCTGCCCCAAATGATCGAATAAAGCTGAAACAAGAGAGTTTTAAGTTAGTGTCAAAAGTACTAGGTTTCAGAGTTTTGCCCGTACATTAATGGTGTTACCCGACGGAAAACTGAGTCGGGCTGCCGTCTGGTCCATGATTCCAGTAACTTGTAAAGCGTGAGGGCATATACTGGACTTGTAAGGCGAAGTATCTGGTCTTGAGGCCTTTAAATTTGTGTTATCCATCCTAATGAACTTTACAGAAATTAAAACTGTATTTCAGCTATTTTTTTTGAAAAGTATACCCATGACAACTGGACTAATAGAATATTGACACTCGCTCGTACAGCACAGCCACTAACGACAAGCTTCTCACCAGTGCTTCAGATAAAACTCGAGCCTTCGCAAACGAACGAACAAACGAATGAATGAACAAACGAACGAACAAACGAAAGGGCGAATGAATGTCCTGAATTCTTTAGGGAATGACTTCTTCGGGCCGTGCCTGACGAAATATATTTTGGAAGAATATATATACATTCTCATAGCTGTACAGTCAGCCTTGTGTCTCTACTTCTTGTTTACAAAAAAAAAAATTGCTGATTAGATCCACCACGATCCGGTACGTTTCTTTTGTACGTTGGCGTCCTTGCTATACAACGAATGAATGAATGAACGAATGAATGAATGAATGAACGAACGAACGAACGAACGAACGAACGAACGAACGAACGAACGAACGAACGAACGAACGAACGAACGAACGAACGAACGAACGAACGAACGAACGAACGAACGAATGAATGAATGAATGAAGGAAGGAAGGAAGGAAGGAAGGAAGGAATGAATGAATGAGCAAGTGAGTGCAGGAAGGAGGGGTGTTTAGGAATTTTTCGTCATGTTTTGCTACTAAGGAATGTAAATAATAAAACAAGATTGTTTCGCTTACCCTGGTGATAACTTTGTTTTGCCCCTTTCATTTCTTTTAACTTCGAGGATATCGCTGAAAAAAATGATGTTTGTAAACTTTGTGAGGCATATAACCCAAAACCGACCTTTTTAAACGAATCTTTACTAATCTCTGCAAAAAAAAAAAAATACATGGACGAAGATCCTTCTAGTCGTAAACGTTGCATCCCGGGAGGGATCTAATCAGCTAAACTTGAAATATAATGACACGAGAAGTACAACGTGTATCAGTGTACCGATTATGCCTCCTGATTTTAAACAATATTTCGGATGGCCAAACCAGCCTTAGTTCTTCAGTTTTCAGATGATACTAAATTATAAAATGGAATTACAATATTATATAAATAGAGAATGTCGCAATACGCAATTGATTTAACGGGAGAAGCGGACATGACGTACAATAACACAAAAAATAGGGATACAGATGATTCTGTATCCCTATGTTTTGCATTTGTAACCATATCCACGGAATTATGGACGGTGTCTCCTTTTGTTACTGCGCATACGTTCTGCGCATCTCGAGATATTCGGGTTTCTTATTAAGGAATTTGCCCCCCTAATACAACAATACTTTTGCGCAGTTTGTGACTACGTGGAAAAAGCAGATCTTAGCAAGGGCTATCAGAATCCAAAAAGAAAATTGGGGGTAGCCACGATTTTTCCGAAATAATTGAGATTAAATTTGAAAAGAAATTGCCATACATTCTTTGTATTTTATTTTGCTTAATTATCTCTGAAAAATGCATGGTTACCCACATTCTTTTTTTTTTGGGATTCCAGTAACCACTGCTGAGATCTACCTTTGAAAAAAACCTTGCTCGCTTACTATCCAGTGAAGCTCCCAGCAAATCCATCTTTGTGTTCATACCGATTAGCTCATCTGAAACAAATCAACTTAATTGTAAAGAATCTGACATACACCAGAGCACTGGCCAGGTTCCCAGTCCCCCTTCTTTTCATCTATCGCGAAATTCCTTTCTCAAGGGATAAAGAGAGGGGGCCCTGGGAACGAGATTGATTTATGGTGTTCGCTAACGAGCTCGGGCTTTCCACATTTCGTCAAGCTCCCCAAACGTAAAGGTTTGGGTCAGACGTCCACCTTCCCCTCCTTGACACCAGCAAAGTCGATATGAAATTGCAATCAGATGCAGTGTTCCAACAACAGCGGGAGGCAGCGTGGCCGAGCGGTTCGGGCGCCGGACTTGAATCTGGAGCAGCACTAGCTGGAGTTGTTCTCGGTAGCCCCAAGTTCAACTCCTCGGCCACGCTTGAAATAGCCGCCTGGTCTGCTTCCCCGCCAGTTGGGGTTCTTAAAGCTGTTATGTTCATTTATATTATTTATTTCATTGTCCCTGAAAAACCCCTTACGGGGAGGGTCAATTAAGTAATTATTTTTATTTTTTTTTAACAGCAAAACAACGTCGGAATTCACTGAACTGATTCACCCTTGTGCCGAACAGCACTGAAGTACCATGTGAAGTGAGGCCATTAATTTTTCTTCTGACTGATGCCTTAGTGAGGATGCGTGGGCCACACAGGTTAAAGAAAATTTCTTTGACCTCAGTGAATAAGGAAAACCGACGACCTGTTTCCGTCTGGGCTAGTAATTTAGCAGCTAAGAGCATCGGTGATCAAAATCCAGGGTCGCGGGTTTCAAACCCACCGACCTCATCCAAGTTTCTTTACCTGTCCTGGAATTAAGTAAATCCTCATGAAAAAAATATCGGAGGAATAACATGAAAACATTATGTCGAGATCTGGTGGTATTAAATTATCGATACAAAAAAAAACTCAAACAAAAACAAACCAAAAAACAGTAAAAATAGTTAAGTGCCCTTCGTTTACCGTGTATTGGTTTCAATATTTTATCAATTTCGGGTCCTAAAACAAAAATAGAAGCATATGATTAATGATTAATTCGAAAGAAACACGAATAAAGTTAGGAGGTACTCTTGGTTATAGAAGGTTGCCGGGACTGTCAGGTCTCCCAGCTGTTTAAAAGCACTGAGGTATACAAGGCTGGGGGGGCGGAGGGGGGGCGGATCGCTTCCCTACCTCTTCCAAGTTTACTGACGGCTGGCTAGACATTTAATCATTGGGGTGGTAGCCTTTACGGTTAAATGTTGGCTTTTTTGCGGCCAAAGGTTAATTTCGTTCAGTAACGGTTAACCGAAATTTCCATTGTTTAATTTTTTTGGGCCGTTTTAGGGCTAACGGTTAACCCCATTGGGCTCTTCATCCAAGACTAGTTGTTTCTTCACTATTTAAACAATAGAGTTCTTCTGTTGAAGCCACTATCATGTGATAGGTTGCCCAAGGAAATTTGATGTTCACAACAAATATTAGCCCGAGAATGTAGTTCGAGGGCTTACACTGAATGATCTTATAAACGCCCACTCTCAAATAAACTCCTCGTATCTAATACCCCCCCCCCCCCTGAGGTTTAAAGTTTGTATTAGACACTCCCCTCTAGTAAACGCCCCTCCCCCCATCCCCCAAGAATTGCCTAACGGAAGCGCTTGCCAGAATCAACGTTGACCAGGCCATAGTCCCCGGTGGTTGTACAAAATATGTACAAGCGCCAGACGTAAGCGGGAACAAACCGTTCAAGGCATTAGTTGCCGAGCAGTATGATGGATGGATGGCTAATGGTGTTCAAGAATATACAGAAACATGGAAACCGCCATTACGGAAGGCTGTTGTCGAATGGGTATTGACCGCCTGGTCACGGCTCTCTGCGGATGTGATTGCAAAATCTTTCATGTCCCGTGCGTTAAAGCTGGCAGTTGATGGCACTGAAGATTCAGTGATTCACTGCTTCAAGAAAGGCCAACCTTGTAAAGTGGGATCGGAGCAGTTACAAGCGCAACTCTCCGCATTGGTTGAGTCCAACGTCCCAAACCCTTTTCAGGCCATTACTGACTCGGACATCGAACAGGCCAACGATGCCAACATGGTCGACTCCGATGACGATGAAGACATCGATATCGAACTATGAACGACTTCTCTACGCTTTGCATTTACTAGCGCAGATTAGATTAGTCTCCTACTCACAAACTCTGTTTTTTATCTTACTCCGCAAGCAAACTACGTGTCTTAAGTGTTTTGTTGACGTTGTTACAGTTAAAGTGAAATAAACGCCTCTCTCTTATAAACGCCTCATATCTATTTAACGCTCCCCCTAGGACGCCTAAAATTAAATAGACGCCCCGGGCGTTTATTAGATCACTTGAGCATCAAATTTCCGAGGGAACCAATCACACATAGGGTCTGAGACCGAAGGTCTCTATTGTTTTTATTGTGCAACGCTAAATTTTGAGGGAAAATTGCTAAAACCGAGCACTATGCGCTGCTAGGGGCCCGCTGAGGAGAGACACCATCTCGTCACGTGAGCGATTTCGACCAATGGGAGCACGCCAAAATTTAGAGTTGTACTATAAAGGACCGATGGGAAGATCAACCCCTCCTATGAGATTTTTCTCTTCTACTCCTTCCTCTTCCCTCTAAATCCATTTTGTTGTTCACGTCCCAATTTTTGCGCGGCCATAAAAACAGGCTGTGCTTGCAGTACGCGATGAAAAATATCAACAACCACAACAACAAAAACGAAAATGCTAGCTACATTTGCTATTTTTTGGAAAAAAAAAACAGATAACAGATGTTTCTGTTCTCATTGTTAGTGTTTCAACTAACCCATTGATCGCCTGTCCTTCGTCATGCCATGCCGCTTTTGCTGTCCTTTAAATGGCACTGAAATGCATTTTAGAAAAGCTGCATGTTAACGTAAACAATATTTATTTCGTATTTCGGGGTCATCAAATTAAAGGGGCGTTTACTGAAGCCACATACTCATGCACCTTTAGTTTGTAGTATTTCGATGCAAGGTTTGTTGAGGCTATACGCACATTTGGCTATTGGTGCTGAAAAGTTGCCTCAAAAGTCCATGTCCAGTTTTTAAGAAAAGATTTTAAAAAGTATTGACGGCCGGTTGAAGAACTGGACTTTATCCAAACAGCTTTGAACTGCCGACGCAGCTTCTTGACTTGTTTCGTCTCGCTATAAATTTGCAGTTCCTCGGACAGATCTACGTAACCCCTAAAATATCCGCGCGTATTATCACATAGGGTGCCAATGTATTCACCGGCCGTCTTGATTCGACATTGTAAGAGGTCACTGGTTCTTTTTTCTTTGCACCCTACTCGACCGTACTATTAATATTTTCCCAATTTTGTGAGGTATTTTTCTATAAGAAAGTTAAAAGTCAGTACATAAGGGTAAGATATTGACAGGATATTATTATTCTTGGTGCACATATGGGTTGATAACCAGAATTGTTACCAGCCTTGTTTCTAGTCGTCCTCTGCAGAATATAAAACGTGACGTCACCAAGATGTCACCCTATCGTGTTTGGCCCCAAGCCTCACGCTGTCACTCGATGAGCGCATAAATTCCTGGTCGACTACCACAGAAAAGTTTAATACTTTGGTTTACAGTGAGGCGAGATTTCTTGAATGAAGAAAAAGATGGAAAAGAAAAACCGTGACAAAAAAAACTTTATTTATAGTTGTTAGTGGAACGGGAAAGCCATGTTCCTTATACCGTACCTGAAGTCGACACAGCAGTCAGGAAAAGCAGTACAAAAATCAGAGAAATGCCTGAAAATTTCATCTTCACTGAATGATGTACCTGCAAGAAAAATTTCTTTATCTTCAACAGTCGCGGTAGTTTATTGCGGAAGTTAAGCTAAGGATAAGCCAAAATAATAGAATTTCCTGGGCTTTCAGTCGTTGCGGCTCAGTTGCTCAAAGGACGAACTCCAAGCTTTGATGTGTTCGACATTGGCTAGTCAACTTTTTTGATCTCGAAATTTAACGGGTGGTTTCAAGAAGAAAAATGAACTCAATTGGTTAGTTGAGTATCAAATTTCAGCCTGGAGCAAAGCAGGTTCGAAGCAACGCGGTGAAGCTTTTCAATGGAACTGTACTTCACATTTTAATTTTCAAATTAGAATTTGCTCTTTTTTGAAACTTACATTACCGCTTTGCCAAAACAAACATCGAATCGGTAGTGTATTTGGATTTTCCGGAAAATCGCATATTTCTAACAAAGAAAGAAACCGAAAAGTCGGCGACAGTCTACTGTTCGGAATCTCGGATGACACATGAAGGAAGCTAAACAAAAAATAAACTGATGTGTTTGCTTTTTTTTTCTTACATTGATGGAGTGTCTGATTTAAACATGTAAAGTAGACGATGCCCCATAGAAAACATGATCTGGAAAACGATAATTTAGACTGAGTTAATAAGTGAAAAATGTCTAACAATAACCCTTCAATTAAGGTTATTTATTTGTAAGAAATTGCAAAGGGAAAGAAATTATTTCAGTTCTATTAGACGTAGAAAAACCGGAAATTGTTCGATAAACGACAAATAAAGTAAATTTAGAATCAAAAGATGACGACAAAGACAAACTTGAAGACTAAATAACGTATTGATAACTTGAAGATTGCCAAATCATCAATTACTATAAAGCTTAAATATTCAAATCAACTTACCAAGTTTTTGGAACAACAAAAATTCTGGCCAAAACTTGAAAGTGCTTCTGAAACAACGTTGAGCGAACCGAAAAACTCTAAACACAATACTCGGACATGACTCTTGTGAACAGGTGACATGTAGTCTTGCCATTGGTTGTGTGAATGATGACTTCATGCAGTAAATTATTTCGAAGTTCCAAATTTCTAACAGATGAGCTCAGAGATTTTTTACGTACGTGGCTTTCCAATTGAAAACTAAGAGGGTTAAAGAAAAACTAGCTGTGAATAGCAAGTTTTTTTTTTTTTGAACACGAGGTAGCATGCATTGATTTAAATTAGATTAATGCGTTTTTCTATAGTTTTAGCTAATTTTCTAAGACTTCAAAGCTATAGCCAATCCCAACTTAAAGGTTGCCGAAAATGAACGGGTGGTTTTAAAATGGAAAAAAAGAAAGCGATTGGCTAGTTGAGTATCAAATTCCAGAGCAAAGCAGGTACGAAGCAATGCGGTGAAGGTTTTCAATGGAACTATACTTCACATTTTCATTTTCACGTTAGAATGTGATCTTTTATCCTACAACTACCACTTTGCCAAAACAGATATCCG